>JAPDSC010085547.1:84150-97102 GCA_026290005.1 Latrodectus geometricus | reverse complement strand
ATAAGAAAATCTTATGTTGCACAAAAAACAGAAAAATATAACAGAAATTTTTAAATAAATTTATTTAATACATAAAATGAGATCTTTGTTTATTGTTCTACTATTTTTTTCTTACAACTTCTATTTCTGAGGAATTTGGAGGCTCTAAAACTAAGTATTTAGAATTTACAATTAATGACAACAGGTCCTCACATCTTTAAAAATATCCAAAAATCAAATAGAATCTTTTACTGTATAATATAGTTAATTAATGCCTTACACTAAACTTATAAAAAGAATTTATAGAATTCATGGATAATAAATTTTTTTTGCTTACCCATCAGAGCCATTCCAGCAACATTCAAATTTGTCAAAAATACAGTCATTTTCATATAAGCTACACAATTTTGATCGAAGGTATTCATGGACGTGGAAGCACTCTATTGGTTTAGTATCCATATTGAGATCCCACACCTTCACAGATAAATAGTCCCTAGAAATTATATAACGTCCATTGTTGCTAAATTTAACATCTGATATACTAGATATGATTTCAGAAAAGAAACTCCTATTTGTTGGATCTTCTGGTTCCTCAAATACTAAAACAAACAATAAACACTCATTGAAAAAAGATGCAAGAGGTTTAAAATGCATAAAGATTTTAAATTTTAAGCAAAATAATAAAACTTTTTAATATTAAAAAAGCAATTTTATCTATTTATTAGAAAATAACTTTTCAAAACTTGCATAAAAATAGATTAAAAATAAGTTTAAGAATTAAATGTGTAAAAACTCACATTTAGAATGTTGATCACACAATGCAGCCGCTCGCATATCACACAAGCGTATTGTGCCTTTGCTACTACTATACACAAAAACATTGCATTGTGATGGATGAAATTCGGCGGCAGTAATTACTTCAGTTAATTCTTCCATGTTGGTTGGTTTGATATCAACAATATCTATGACTAAATTAAGGAACATTACATTTTCCCTAATGAAATAAATATTATTTAAATATCAATTTAGCAAACACACAAGTGAAATAGAAATTAATTTTTTGTTAAATTTTAATAAGATGGAAAAATATAAGTTAAAATAACATCATCAAAAGGATACTAAAGCTTTGGTCAGTAATTTCTAGATGCCATAAATTAATTCTGAGGTCATCAGCCGAGAGATAAGTCTCTTGATCACTATTTACAGATATTGAATTAATGTGATAAGTGTGAGCATTTGCAAAGATTCTCCTAGGGCTGGCTTCAACCATTAATTCCATTGGTCTAACAATTGGGACACGCAAACTAGTAACAGACATTGGATCTTTTATATGCCCTGTATCATCCTTTAAATTATAACCATCAATTCTCTTGTCTCTTTCAGATACTTTCCATAACTTTATTGTTTTATCTAAAATACAACAATCACATAAGTAATATAAATAGCAATTGATTACAAATTCAAACAAAATTCTTACTTAACTATCAATGTTACACAATTAAAAGATATCAGCATAATTTAAAAATGATAGAATTCATACTCAATGTTTTGAGCAATAATTAAAATTGCAACTTACCATTAGTAGAAAGAAGAAAATGAGCTGGATTTTTTCTTTTTAGCCACCTAATTTTATTGATTTTTTCTTCAATCTCTAAACTTTTTAGATAATCAAATTCAGGTTCATGGCTTTGAAATGTACTATAAACATTATATTCTCCTCTCTTAGGAATAGAAATTTTAGACTGAAAAAAAAAATTGCATGATTAATAGGATAGTTTCTCTAAAGTTATCAAACAATATGAAATCATATTTTACCACAAATATATTGTTTGAAAAACTCTTTAATCTAAGTATTTTCGGTTAAAAATTTAGAAAAATAATATTAAAAAAGTGAATATGACATTTAAAGTAATGTATGACAGATTGATGTATTAAAAATTATGCATTAGTAGATATTAAAAAAGATATATTAATAGATTAGACATCATAGTAAAAAAAATTATATCAAATAAACAAAATTTAAAAAAAAAATAAAAGGCACTGAGAAGAATTTGTTACTTTATTCTCTCTCTCTTTCACACACACACACACAATGGGTCCTATCGTAAAACATTTTTGTAAGTTACACACATTGGGTAAAAATATTTAAAAAAATTGACAGCCAAGCAAAAGGTTTTATTTTTTGCATATTAATATACTAAATTAATCTGACATATCAAACTAAAATAAACATAAAATTAGTAATGTCTAGCTTTATTATTTTATACTACATAAATAGAATGACTATAATGTGTTTTATTCAAAATTATAGTGTGTTAATTTAAAGAGAAAAAAATAATAATTTTACCAAGGGATCACGCTGGAAAATAACTACTCTTCCACCCTTATCTCCAGTAGCTAAAAGATGGCCATCATGATTGAACTCAACGCAGGATATTATATCGGCTGAAAATAAAAATCACAAATTTATAATTACCAATGCAATGAAAATTTTATTTTAATCTTTAAAGTATATTCATCACTTTGAAAAAGCTCTTAATATGATTTGCTCTATACAGTCAGAATTGTTAAAATTAAACCAAGGATTAAACCATGAATTAAACCACAGTTTAAATCAAATGATAGTCTTCTTTCTCAGTTTTTATTTTTAAATATTTTCAAAAATCACAAAATTATAAACACAGCTTACAATATAAAAAATTTCTATTAACAAGTTTATTGTATATAACATTGCAGAGAATATTGTTTTGAGAAATCCAGAGAGGGAGAAATCTGAGATTTGTTGGAGAAGAAACTTACTGAGAGCTAAAATAGCAAGTTTTAAGTTTATTAATTCTTATATATGAATGTTTTTAACTATGACCATGTAATGTTGTGAATTATATGTAGTGTATATTTATGTTAAGTATTATACAGCATAAAAATACTTATTTCAATGTGCCACGAAGTAAATGTTCAGGTGAGATAAATTAGCATTTATAAAATAAAGATATAAAAAAATAATTATTTTTTTATATTTCATTTTGCTTTATATAAGAAATAGCAAACTATTTTAAAACTAAACAACTTGCAAAACATTTCTTTTAAGTACGAGTTCGAATCATTTTTCTGATGTCATTAAAAGTAAGTTGAGTAAAAACACTGGAATACAATTAGTAAAAACATACTTGAAACTTATAATCAAAAAGAAATATAACCTTTTTAACATTTAGAATCTGTTATATTTTTAAATTAGTTCATACTAAAATTTATATAACAAACCTAAGGAATGTAATTCACTGTTATTTAATGAAACAATGTGATGCACAAAATTAATTGTACCTAGTAGAGTTAGTTCTTAAAATCTTAACGAGAAAGGCAAGCTTCAAAAGACTTATGAAAAGGATTTCATTGCAATTAAAATCAAATGAGGTATTTTAGAATTTAAATTGAAAATTTGCTTTAATATGAATTAACCAACTGAGAAGTTATACCCTCAAATATAATGAAAATTAATTATTATTTTACTGCTATTTGGAGGTAGAAGTAAAATAGCAGTTCTCGTATTGTGGAGTGATCTTTCCTTTTCAGATTAATAATGACCCTGTATTGATTATTTTAAGCTAGGTAATTTAATTACTGACAAGTCAAAAGCAATGAAAGAGGATTTATAAACTATTACATTTTAAGACAAAGTAAATAGCTCTGCAAAATAAGAAAATTATTTCATAAAATGGTAAATCACTAATGAAAAGCAGGGAGGAAGAAAGATAAAGTTTTAATCCCACGGATCAAAAACATAGATTTTCTACAATTGATGATAGCCTAAACTGAGCTTGTTCATTAATGATATTTAGACAAACATGGAATAGAAATTATGTATTTATTATAATTTAATTTGCAGAGTTAAAGCAATACTGAGATAAAATTATATTGCTCTGGTAACAATTAGCTTACCTAGAATAATAGGGATTTTTTTTTTACCATAATTAATTTCTTACTTTATAAGTAAAATTTTAAATTTTGGGAATATAATGAACATTTTTACTGTCACTTGTCACTAAGTAAAAATATTTACAGAAATACTTATGGAAAAGAAATAAATAAGGTTTACGTATAAAATCGTACAGAAACAGTCATAATAATTCGGTACCAACCTTCTGTTATCTCATCATCTAGAGTCCCTTTAACTTGAGAAAAACTCCACTGAATATCTCCATTTCCTGCAATAAAAAAATATGATAATACAATAAAGAATTCATTTACCTCTATATTTGAGATGTGTATTATAATATAAAAACGTTAACCGGTTAGTTTAGAAAATATGATAATGATATGACATTAGATCTCTACAGCTTTCACCGAAGATCAAAAAGTATAACTCAAAATCCTGATCAAATCAAATAAAGATTAAATGCTTTCAATTACCAGCCATTTTAGGGAAACTTAATTTCCCTAGATAATGAAGATAAATTTACTAGCACTATATTTTTTCCGGCATTTGAAACATCAAATTAAACAGCACATTATGCAGAAAATGGCGTTCACAAAGTGTTGCCATACCTATTTTGTGCCAACAGTAAATAAAGATTTATTTAAGAAAGTAAACATGTAGCCAAATTATTATTTGCATTCAAATAAAATAATAATATAATTAACTCGTATTTTTTTTCTCACTTTTATATTAATGACTAATATTTTAGTGATTCTAAATTTATAAAAGAAAGAAGCATCAATTTTGTTATTTTAATATTTAGATATTTACAATCATAAATGAATAGACTTACAACGTAGTTCTTCAATAGAAATACTGCATCTCTTTATTCTACAATAAACATTTATAAATTAATTATTAGTTTTATTATGGCATAACCAAGAATTATCCTTCGGAATAATTCTTAGTGATTTAATGAATATGGAACTTCATTTTCAGATGAATGAATTTCGTTTCATTTTAATAAACTACAAAAACTTTCGTTCAAAAAATCTTACTCATAATTTACGTCCTAAAATTATTTTCTACGAATGCGTTGAGAAATATAAGAAGAAAAAGACAACTAAGGCCATCAGACTAATTATTTTAATGTAATTCCAAATTCTTAAAATAATGTTAGTGCATTGAAATATATAACGAAAGTAAATAGATGGAAAAATAGTAAAAAATTTCAAAAAGAAAAAAAAAATCTTGATAAACATTCAACTAGTTAATTTATACGTTTGATGTGCATGATCCAGTCAAAGTTAGTCAAAGATTTATAAATGCTTGAAATTTATAAAATCTGTTATATTTCCATTAGAATGGAGAAGAAAATTTTAAAAGCACGAGAGAGTTTGGAAACAACATACAATAAAACTATTGAATATCAACTATATCAAAATTAATGAATATGAAAAACTAATTAGTTTTTATTGCTCACTATTAGTTTTATGGTATTTTAAACTTCAGTTAGATATCCACCAAAGATTTAAAATATCTTAAAAATAGATTTACCTACAACAATTTTACTATCAACTTATTGGTCACGTATATGTAATCATAGATAACACAGTGGTTGCAAAATTATTGCTTCCTAGCGCCTTGTATAGAATTCAAGCCCAACAGAAGATGAGATTGTGGTGAAACACTTCTACTAGAAAGTTGGCATCAGCAGCTAGAAAAACTTTCTATCTGAACATTGGCAACACCAATCTCCTCGGAATTATAGCGCACGAGGAACAACAGAGCAGTTCACGTTGTTCCCCTACGATGTGAACGAACGAGCATTGAACAACGAGCATCTTGTGTATTTTCCCCCATGAGCTACATTCTGTTAACTACTCCACAATTTTAACAATCCTTTCGCATCGTGCTGACTTTTATTATTTGATTTAATATATTGTATTATATGAATATTCATTAATTCTTTTATATTTCATAACTAATACTTTTTGTGTTTATTGTATTTCTCATTTATTTCTTGGTATTCGAAACTATACGCATTTTCCTATTATTGATTTGTATACTTTGTGATTATTTTTCTGCTAAATTTTGACCATGCTTTTATCTAATAATTTTTCCGTTACTCAAAATTCTCCCTCCGAAGACACACCTTCGCAGGTTGCACACGTTTCGGTAAAAATACCACCTTTCTGGAAAACTAACCCTTCTCTGTGGTTTATTAGGTTGGAATCGCAATTTTTTCTGGCGAGTATAACGTCCGATCTAACAAAATTCAATCATGTTGTCTCCTGCTTAGATCCCGATATACTAAATTCGGTACACGATATTTTAGAGAAACCACCTACTACCGAAAAATACGATGCCTTAAAAAAAACGTCTAATTTCTGTTCATTCCGAAAGTGAAGATGTCTTGTTCTAAAATTCGAACCTTATTGCAGGGAGTAGAACTCGGTGACCAAAGACCCTCCCAATTACTAAATCGCATGCGTTCGTTAGCTGGAGATACCGTAGGTGAAGCGCTTTTACGCTTGTTATGGCTCACAAGGCTGCCATATAACACGCAGACTATTTTAGCCGCTTTCAGCGAGAATGATTTAAATAAAATCGCCACAGTTGCTGACAAAATAAGCGATCTAGCTATCCCTTCTTATGTAAATTCTATCACCCCTAACTCTCAAGATTCTGTCACTGCTCGCTTGGAACTCCAGGTAGCGCAGTTAACTCAACAAGTTAGCGAATTAAGCACCGCCCTGGAAAGTAGTTCTCGTAGTCCTAGGCGTAATTTCCACGGATCATTTCAACACAGCAGATCTCGCAATAGTTCCCGCTCTCGCACTAACTTCAGTCACTACAAGGAACGTACGAATGAACTTTGTTTTTATCATGTCAATTTCGGCGATAAAGCGCGAAAGTGCCAAGCGCATGTTCTTTTCATCAGTCGGGAAACTAAACGGGCGATCGCTCACTGGCCAATCTAGCGACCGCCAAGTGAATCGTATTCTTTTGGCCGACCCATATTCAAAATTAAATTTTCTAATTGACACAGGAGCCTACGTATCTGTTTTGCCTAAAAAATATGCTCCGAAAACTACACCCTCTGAAAATTTAGCCTTATATGCAGCAAATGGCACTAAAATTTCTACTTTTGGCAACAAACGCCTCATTATTGATTTAAATCTTCGCCGACAATTTTCGTGGTTATTCGCCATTGCTGACGTAAGCCAACCAATTATAGGTGTTGATTTTTTAAAACATTTTGAATTACTTGTATATGTCAAAAGTAACCGTCTGATCGACTCTCGGACTTCTCTCTCGTCAAATGGCATATCTTTCAAAAAATTTTCCCTAGATTCCAACATATCCGTACTTATCGGCGATTCCAAATTTGAAAAATTACTCGCTGAGTATCCTGAGTTTACAAACCCTTCTTTAGTAACAAATGACCTTAAAACTTATGAAATTTTCCATCACATGGAAACTAAAGGACCTCCTGTGTTTTCCAAACCTCGCCGTTTGGCTCCAGAATTACTCAAAGCAGTGCGTTTAGAGTTCGAATACCTAATGTCTCAGGGAATTATTCGACCGTCCAAAAGCCCTTGGGCCAGTCCCCTCCACATGGTCCGCAAATCTAACGGTGATTGGCGCCCTTGTGGCGACTATCGTCGCTTGAACGCTGTGACAACTCCTGACAGGTATCCTGTACCCCCATATTCAGGATTGTACACAGGTTTTTTTCGGCAAAAATATTTTTTCTACCCTCGACCTGGCAAGAGCGTATCACCAGATTCCCGTTAATCCTGGGGACGTACCGAAAACTGCCGTAACCACCCCATTCGGTTTGTTTGAATATCTTAAAATGCCATTTGAACTTCGTAACGCCAGTCAAACTTTCCAAAGATTCATACATCAAGTGCTTTACGGATTGGATTTTTGCGTCCCCTACTTCGATGATCTCCTTATAGCATCGGCAACCGAAGACGAACATATTAAACACCTTCGCATTATTTTTGATAGACTCCGCGAATACGGACTAAAATTGAACCCCTCTAAATGTGTTCTTGGAAAAACATTAGTCTCATTTCTTGGTTGCTTAATAACACCCTCTGGTGTAAGCCCTCTTCCCGAAAAGTCAGCAGTAATTTCTAACTTCCATAAGCCTGAAACACTGTCTGACCTTAAAAGATTTTTAGCTATGTTATATTTTTATCGTCGTTTCTTGCCTAAAGCCGCAGCTACTCAAGCCCCACTTCATTCACTTCTAAAAAATTCTAAAAAGAATGACAAACGACCTGTTCTTTGGACAGATGAAACAACTGCCGCGTTTGAAAAATGCAGAAGTGATTTAATGAATGCAGTCACCCTTGGTTTCCGTTTCCCTGATCAGCAGCCATCATTAATGGTAGATGCTTCCGATATCGCCTTAGGAGCAGTATTGCACTCCTAAAGTACCAATGGTTTACAACCTTTAGCTTTTTACTCCAGGAAACTGACACCAGCTGAAACCAAGTACAGCACACATGATAGAGAATTATTGGCTATCTATTCTGCTGTAAAACATTTTCAGCACGACCTTGAGGGACAAATGTTTACTATATTTACTGATCATCACCCACTTACATTTTTATTTAAAAAAAATTCAAATTCTGCATCTCCTAGACAAATTCGGCATATGTATTTTATCGCTCAATTTAGCACAGACATTCAACACGTTTCTGGATCAAACAACCCAGTTGCCTACGCCTTATCAAGAATTTTCGCCATCAATAGTAATAACACCACCGATTTCTCACGTTTAGCTGAAATCCAGGAAAATGATGCAGAACTGACTCAATTACTATCAACTTCAAGTAGTTCTTTAAAGCTGCAGAAGATGAAACTATCCCCAAGACTTAAGTTATTCTGTGATGTAACTAACGATCGAATCCGTCCTTTCGTTCCCTCTCCACTCCGAAAAACTCTGTTTGACTCCCTCCGTGTACTTTCCCTCCCATGAGTACGAGCAACTAAAAGACTGATTCTCTCTCGTTTCGTCTGGCCTTCAATTTCAAAAGACTGTGTTGCATGGACTCGCGCATGCATTGATTGCCAGAAGTCAAAAGTTTCCATACACAACCATAGCCCTTTGCAAGCCTTTGCTGTCCCCTTACAACGCTTTCAACATGTGCACCTGGACATTGTCGGACCTTTACCCCCGTCGGAAGGATATTCTTATCTTTTAACAATGATCGACAGATTCTCTCGCTGGCCGGAAGCTATTCCAATACGTGACATTTCCGCAGAAACCATCGCCCGAACTTTTGTTGCCCATTGGATCGCAATATTTGGAATACCTACCACCATTACAACCGATCAAGGTCGTCAGTTCCAGTCGAACTTATTCACGAATCTCAACAAAATCCTTGGCATTCACCGAATTCGCACAACTCCATACAATCCTGCCGGGAACGGATTAATTGAGAGGTTTCACCGCTCATTAAAACAATCGTTAATGTGCTACAATGACGTCCAGTGGACATCAAGCCTGCCCATTACGTTGCTAGGCCTTCGATCAGCCTACAAGGAAGACCTTGGTGGTACCTGTGCCGAGATGCTTTACGGTACAACAATTCGGCTGCCTGCAGATTTCTTTCAGCCAACAAGTGTCTCTACTTCCCTGGATCCAGCTTCCATCTTTCAAAAGCTGTGCGAGTCTATGAGAAATATTGCACCAGTGCCCACTTCAGCTCATATCAACCCCAAGTGTTTCGTGCACCCAGCTTTGGATTCGTGCACTCATGTGTTTGTGAGGCAGGATGCAGTAAAACCTCCGTTGACTTGCCCATATGATGGTCCTTATCAAGTGCTTAAACGGCTAAATAAAACTTACACTCTACTCATTAAAGGAAAAGAATCCGTTATCAATTCGACCATCTAAAACCAGCATTTTTAATGTCTGAAACCCCCGAATCTTCAGTTCCTGTTCCCAGTGCTACCCAAGCTTCCCCGAACTCTCCGAAAGTGACGCCTTTTCTTGTGGTTCAAGACTGCTGTAAACGAAGAACCCCCTGTGCAAACTACGCGTTCCGGCAGAAGAGTTCGTTTCAACCCCCGATATCTCTAACTCCTCGTGCCTTAGGCACTTGGGGGGGGGAGTAATGTGGTGAAACACTTCTGCTCGGAAGTTGGCATCAGCAGCTAGAAAGACTTTCTATCTGAACATTGGCAACACCAATCTCCTCGGAATTATAGCGCACGAGGAACAACAGAGCAGTTCACGTTTTTCCCCTACGATGTGAACGAACGAGCTCAGAAACAAGTTCTCTCTCAGAGATTTTGTTTTGGCGACGTTTTTTCATTTTCTTTAATTTGCAATAAAATTTAGTTAAGTTGCAATATATGGTGTGCATTGATATTATTAATAAACGATAAACCTGCACCCATAAGATAATCAATGAATCATCTCGTCTATTATTAGATAAGTTAGGTGTCCAATAGTGGATGAGATGAATTTGTTGCGTAATATCTTTCAACTCCTCTTTCCTCTGAGATTCTTCTAGCAACCACTGAAAGATTAATATCTTTTTCAATGTTTTAAATTTAAGTTGAATTAAAGCAAATTACTTAAGAGCATTAAGTTTTTTAACTAGAAGGAAGCTCATTAACAATGAAATACTCAACAAAGCATTTCTCATGGCAAAAGAAAGCTCTGTGATGTTCTCTTTTCACCAATTACATTTTTTTTCCTATCGGGTCAGGTTGTATTGGAAATTAACTTATAGCAATAGGCCAATATTAACTTAGAGAAACAAGCGTCACTTCAAAAATACTGAATCAATCCAAAACCAGCTATTTTTGCTTATATTCTCTTTTGATATATTTAACGTTTTTTTTAATTAATCTATATAATTTTTCCACTCTCTCTTCAGTTTCGCATCCAAAAATTTTTGATACTAATAATTCTGCTTCGGTTTCCGAATGTTCAAGCTAATAAAAACCTTAAGAAAGAAAACTACATTCCTCAGTAATTGTTTTATTTGCTTTTATTTTTGGATTATTTTTTATAAGGTTACGCTATCAAAGATTATGTAGTCGAAGAATAATGCATAAAAATAGTAGCGGAAGCGATCAGGCTAATGAATATTTATTCCAGATGTCTTATATATTTATTTCAAATAAGTCTAGACTTCAATATTGCCAATAAATTTTAGTGAATTCTATGATATCTACTATAGGCTAGTATCCGAAGAAATTTTTTTTTTCCAAAATATTTGCTTTTCAGTAAATAATTCCCATTATATATATTTTTTTAATTAAAGTGAAATGATATAGAATATTTCTCCATAATATGTAATTCAGATGGTTAAAAGTAGGCTGAATGAACATAATCAATATTCTTTTTAAACATTTCCATGCTTTTTCCCCATTACTTTAGTTTTAAATATTGCCGGTTATTTTAATATTCAGTAAAATATTTAAATTTCTTTTAATTAGAGATATCTTCATTTCCTACATGTTTCGTCATGATTTATATAAGACTCCAGCAAAATATGTCTTTTATTTTGCTGAAATAATTTTTTATCTACATGAATATTTTTTCACTTTAAAAAAGTTAAAGTCTTATCAACTCTTGTACTCCATCTTGTTTTCAATTAAATAAATTGTTTTTCATTATATAAAAACTGGCAAATGTTTTTAGAATAATTCTAAGTTTTTAATAAATTTGAAAATTGTATAAATTTTATGAAAATACATCAATTGAAAAATATGGCAAAAAGAATTCCATTGAATTGGAATGCTTTTGATAATTCATGAAATATAAATTTAACATCTAACAACGTTTAAATTCTCACAACCAACGTTCATATATAATTCCCGAAAAATCTATCCTCAAATTTGTATTATGATTAAATACATCATTCTGCTACGTAAGTCTAATTTAAGCACACATTGAACATTTTTGATGTAGTAGTTGTGCCACATAGTATTAAAAATTTTTTTTTTTTTTTTTTTTTTTTTTTTTTTTTTTTTTTTTACTATTTTATCTTTATTAGGCAAAATGATTCTCGAGCAATTCATTTCAGTAAACTCATAGTAGGGAATTCCGTATAATTTACATATAAATATAATTCTATATACAAAATAGTCATACGATACATTTTAATGCAATAATGCACCAATTGTACGATATTTCCTCTTCACTGTAGTAATTGGAGTTCCTAATTTTAGTTCGGTAAAAACTTTCAATGTATTATTCTCTCTCTTAGGTTTATAATAACATTTTCATTAAAATAATTACTATGTTAAAAATTGCAAAAATATGAAAATGATTTTATTAATTCCTTGATTTTAAATCAATTTAATATGTATCATAGTAATCTTTTTCAATGTCAATGACATTATCAATAGTCATTCATAACTTCATTTTACTTCATAACTTCGTCATAACTTTATAACTTCGTTTTCATAACAATCATAACTTCGTTTTTCAAAATAACATAATCAAAAGTTATTTTGAAAAACGAAGTTATGATTGTCATTTCATCATTAGCATTGGCACGACAGCCCTTTGTGGGCCTGAGCTTTCCTTTGAAGCTTTTCCCAATCTGCCTTTCTCCCAGCAATTGATTTCCAGTTCTTTACTTTTAGGATGGCAAAGTCCTCATCCACACAATCTTTCCATCTCTTTTTGGGCCTTCCTCTTGGTCTTTTATCAGAGGGGGTTACATTAAAAACTTTTAATGCTGTTCGTTCTGGGCTCATTCTTACTACATGCCCTGCCCATCTCATTCTGCTTTTATTGTAGTTAAAGCAGTCTATAATATAAATATTGCTTAAACTTTTTATTCCGGTATCTCCGAGTCAAGAAAATGCTCCTATTGGGGCACGAGAAAAGAACATTTTTTCATCCTCTTATAAGAATGGTAAGCTCATTTTTTCCCCACTTTAATATTGAAGATTTCCCCATAATGAATCATTTTTTTGAGGATAAATTCCCGCTTAATATTTGCCATAAATTATATTTTTTTCATCAAACTACTTTTTTTCTTATAAATAAAGTACTATTGACAAAAAAAA
>JAPDSC010085547.1:59746-79150 GCA_026290005.1 Latrodectus geometricus | reverse complement strand
TGATATTGTCTTTCTTTCAACATTCAAAGCACAGATAGACATATAAATTACTCCCAGAACATCAGTTTCATAAGACACCACTCAGACTCCAAGCTCATAATCACTCTTCGAAAAGCTACCCTACGATATTTAATTTTGAAGTTGTTGATTATGCCTAGAGCTGAAAGAAGTTATATTAGGCAGGAGAAACACCACACGAATCGATACAAGATTCTGAACTTAACGTCCATCTAAGTCCTTCAGAAAATTTTCATAAATGCTACCAGACAATTCTTGAATGTTCGCACTATACGATACTGGTTGTTTTGTAAAATTTTTTGGAACAATTAGGTATTAAATAATTTCCAATGAAAAGTAAAGGCAGTTTTTCTATTTCGTTCATGTTGGCTTTGATCATCACTAATTGTTTTGGCTTCGCTCTTTTTTACTCCCATTACATTTATCACCTTTTTGAAGATGAATGTTCTACAGGTTAAGATCTGAACAAATATAACTTTTTGTCCACATTAAAAACATTCTTTGAATCATATTTGGAAAGCAGTGAATTCAACATTACTTCTTTTTCAATTTCTGAAATTTTATTCATAGCTCCCCTTTCACCACGCAATTTTTTTAAACTCAAACCGTGTCTAGTTTAACATTTTTGGAGTTTTGGAAATTTTGGAGTCTGATTCTTAAAAACCTTATATTTAGCTTCAAAGCAAAGCAATTGGATTTTTCGTTGATGACATTGCTATTAACAGCAATTTTCATTCCTTTCGGCTGTTCAGACTAATTATAAAGAAAATAATCCTGATCAGCTGTGTTTTAGACAACAGCAAAAACATTTTGTGTAACAAATAACACAAATAGAAAAACAATTAAGCATTAACGCAGAAATTATAATAAAATATTATGGGTATTTTTTACCACGTCTTTCCTGGTTGGTATTCAATCGCTTTCTGCCGTTTTAGCACAGAGCTCAGGCGTGTAGTTGGTGCGCATGCGTCAAAAATACCCTGCCTTTTCTTCCCAGCCAAGCAACCAGAGTATTTACCAATATAAGATGTTTTGCTTCTCTACAATATTTTCGAGAGGGATTACTGTTTCCTTTTGTTGATACTGTTTCCTTTTTCAGATGTTTTCCAATTGTCTAGAGGAAGTTCTTTGAAATTCCTTATTTTTGGTAATTTTTATCTTCAATATATATTTTTCAGAATTTATTTTTTTAATTCAACACGTTCGTTTCTTGAATTGCTACAAATTCTCTATGGAATTGGCTCAATTTCTCTCGACAAACGAAATTTCATTATTTGAGTTTTTCAAATGAAACGAAACCAAATACAGAACAACAAGGCTCAATTTTTTAAAGAATTTTTCCTCTTTTTTTTATGTTTCCATGTTAGAGGAAGACAGAATTCGAGTTCGACTTTACAATTTTTTTTACATGAAATGTCTAAAATCCACGTATCTTCGACTACTTTTTCGCAATGTCTGGAATACTTCCACGTATCGTTTTGTCCTTCAAGAATGAATTAAGATCTTAAGCGTTGTATGAAAAAGAAATAGAAAAAATTGAAAATGCATTAGATCACATAAAAAAGGAAACTATATGTCAGAAACATAAGTTAATAAGGAATTATTTAAAATTTTAGTTCGTAAATGGAAGTTAAAATATATAAGTGAGTGTGTTATGGTAGAAGTGCTAAGTCTGATGACTATGTATATCCTGTCATTATTCTCATTATATATACACACCACAAAATTTGGTAAATGTGAAAAATTATTGAATATTTACAGGATTCACTGGTTAGTTTATAGAATTCCTAACTCCTAACGGAAAATGTAATTAACTATGACTATTTTGTAGAGTAATGATGTCTTAATTCAAAAAATAAATATTTTTAAATATTAAACCTTTCATTCTTAAGAATTTGAAGGTATAATATTTTCATTACAATAATATTAGGTTGGGGAAAAAGTAATCCATTATTTTTTCGGTAGACGTCTGTAGTGGTCGATATCTCGGGAGGTATCAATCAAACAATTTCTGATTTATGCTCGTTGGAAAGGTGACATTTGACACCAAAATATTCTCTTGCGGTTTTTCGTTTGATTAATTCAGTTACGAGTACAAGGTTTTAAAAATGGAAGACAGCAAACAGAAAATTCGATACATTTTCGTTTTTCTCTTGTAACGGCGAAAAGGCTAGCCAGGTGTCTGAAATTGTGAAAGGTATTTATCGTCCTATATAAGACTGTAACAACTAGTTACGTACAATTTTCGTTTTGTTGATTCCGTTCGGGTATTTTTGATGTTAGAGATGCACCTCGCATGTGGATACAGCATCGTCGAAAATGTCTATAAAATATCAAAAATGACCGAAGTTAACCGCATGTCAGCTGTCGTAACGCGCAAGACCTAAAAATCTACATGAAAGCTGTTTTAAACCTTTTTACAAAGCGAATCCAAAAGAAGTTACATAAAGTTCACGTAAAAATAATGGATTTCTTTTTCCCCAACCTAATATATACATACAATAATATATTCAATTTAAATTTTTAAATAAAAGTATCGCTTTTGTATTTTACTTTCAGAAGAAATCTTAAAATAGATGAATTAGATAATGGCTTAAGTTATCTACGACAATAATTATTTTGAAAATTGTTAACTTCTTTTCAGTATTATAGGTCTAAAAATACATCATTTATCATTATCTACATAGTTTTATATTGGGTTGGAGGGAAAGTTCTGACGTATTTTAAAGAAAATATTTGAATTCATTTATAAAAATATGTGTTTAATATTAATCAATTTTATATGCTCCGTTATTTGTTACAACCTGTTGCCATCTTAAAGGTAACCTGTAAATTCCTGTTTTGTTGAAGTTCTCATCCAAGGAGTTAAAATAGTCAGCAACTGCCTTAGAAACACTTTCAAAAGACTTGAATTCTTTTCCCGTTAGATAATTTTGAAGTGATCTGAACAGGTAATAATCAGAGGGTGCAATGTCAGGTGAATACGGGGGGTGACAAAGGATTTCCCATCCTAACGCATTCAGTTTTTGTAGTGTCATCTTTGCAATATGCGGCCGAGCATTATCGTGGTAGAACACTATTCCTTTTCTGGACGCTAATGCTGGCCTTTTTTCTTTGATAGCTGCATTCAATTTATCCAGCTGATTGCAGTATAGATCCGCAATGATGTTTTTTCTCTGTTTCAGCAACTCGTAATACACTGGACCTTTCCTGTCCCACCACAAACAAAGCAGTACTTTTCGTTTATGGATACTTGGTTTTGGAACTGTTGCTGATGATGTTCCTGGTTTGTAATAAGATTTTTTCTTTTAATATTCTCGTAAAGAATTCACTTTTCATCTCCAGTAACCAGCCTATCCAAAAACGGCTCCATATTGTGTCTAATCAGAAGTGATGAACATATTCTTACACTATCAGACAAATTCTTTTTCGTTAATTCATGTGGAACTCAAACACTTTGCTTTAACACAAACCCAAGAGATTTAATGCGATCTCCAACAGTTGTATGATTAATGCCAAACTCTTCTGCAATTTCTCGACTTGTTAAATGTGGATTATTTTCCAACATGGATCGCAAAACATCGTACATCATACGACAGAAATTTCCCTCCAACCCAATATAATAATTGCACAAAATGAATTGCACTTTTTGAAGCTTATTTATTACTTTAATAAATTCCTTAAAAGTATTCTTTACTTCTTGTTTTATGAAATCAGTAAAGGGAAATGGCTTCTGTACCCTAATGAGAAAAGATGATTTTGTATGGTGTCATAACTTGGAAATTACCTAAGGCTGTTGTAACGCACTTTAATATCTGCTGCTTCAATGGCTTTCCGAAAAGACTTTTCATAGATAGTTGGCCTTATTCATGCATTAAAAAGGATAGGATTTCTTGTTATCTTATGTTCTGTTCAGCATTATTAAATAGACTGGTGATCTGCTGTACTAGGGCTTACCTAGTCACAGTTACAAAGTAAGTAAGCATTATAATTGCGAATTTAGAATGTTAATTAAAATGCCATGAATAATTAGTTCGAATAGAACTTTTTAAATTCTTCTACAAGTACGTCAAAGACATGGTACAACTATTTCAAGTAGATATCAACAAATTTTTCAACTTGTTAATGTGAATTTGTGAAATCTAGATAAATACCAAAACAAAAATTTATCACAATAGATAATCGCTGTTTGATTAGAAATAGGAAAATTAATAAAGATAGGTTTATGCTTAGCTTCTTTATGTTTCTCCTCATCTTTATTTATATTTGTTTTCTTTACCACTTAAAATGGAAAAGAGAAAAGTATAATATAAAAGTAATAAAAAAAGATAAATATTAGAGACGAATTACTACTATTTGGGATTGTTGAGGTGATTTTAAATTCTATTGATATTATTTTCAGTTCCAGGTTATATTTTCGCAACGTGAGTATTTTGCGGTAATTTAAATTCTTTCCTCAGGAATAACTTTAAAAAGAGTACATAAGAATTTATTTTAAAAAATTTATTCTTAGAGCGAGATTAATTTCAAATTCATATGGTTTCAACTTTGGAGTAAAATTAATAATTTGTAGATCAGTAGAAATATTATTTCACAATTTGTCCCCTTTTTGATACATTTAAACTCTTAATTTTGAAGCACCTATACTTTTATGTACCTATTAACTGACATTGTTGCCGCCCAACCTGTCTAGTGGTTAGCTTACCTGACTACAGATGGGTGGGACCTGGGTTAGAATCCTGGCTCGGGCATGGATGTACTTTCTCTCTCTCTCTCTCTTTCTTGTGTTTGTCCTTTCTTTGTGTGTGAATGGTTGCCTACCCTATAAACGGGTACCTATGGCATGTGTGTACTGAGGAAGTCGGACTCCACAACAAATTAATATGGTTCAGTTGGAAAAGTGGAGCCGCGCACCCCATATTGCCAGCCTGGCTGGGGCTGGCACACGACAACAACAACAACTGACATTGTTTGCATAAATAGCCAAATAGTTGAAGGCTGCAAACAACTGATCAACAACTATAATTAAGGATTATATTAAATGTAGATAACGAGATTTTTCTCAAACTATTATTAATTGGATATAATTCGTATAAACCATATTCCATTATTCTTTTTAATCTTAGAGGTAATGGAGACCGGTAAAATTTTGAAGAAACTTATTATTTCAGTTGTAGCTAAATAAACTCTGGAACACTGAAAATAGGCCATGAAGAAGGGAGCATAGGATTGAAATGAAACTTAATACACATAATGATACAGATGCCATATTCATTTGATCCCAAAATCAAGACAATTAAACAAATATAGTGTAACATCAATAGCGCGCCTAATCACATTTTGTTGCAATACATGGCACCACATGGTCCATCATCGAGTTCATTAGAAATCTAATGTACACCTAAGTCTGTTTTTACACGGTCTTTTTGTACACGGTTTTGATATAACACGGTTTGAAAATTGAATATTTTTAATTTTTTTTACACGATTTTATTCCATTTAGCACGATTTGAAATTTTATGTACTTAAATTTTTTTTGTCAAATTTAATTTTTGCGAAGTATGTTCATATCACAAAAAAGTATTTATGAAAGAAAAAAGTCTGAAACCATCGATAGTATCGATAGTTTGCGAACACTAGCTTAAAGATTTAAGTGAATTCCCCTTTAGCGCGTACAAACAAGTAGGGGAATTCCCTTTATGTGCATACAATAAAATTTACTGGTCAGAGCAATTGAAACGTGTTAATATTTTGTGAACTGTCAATGCAATAAGACTTTGGTAAAGAAATTTTTTGCAGGCAAATTTGATTTTCCATTAAATTTAATTTTAACGCATTAAGTTAAAAGGTAAGCCAAAAAATATTTTGTATTTATTCAGTTATTTACGAATAACTGATGACGACAGCAATTAAATTTATGTTGTTGTATTTATGATTATCACTTATTCTATTTTATTTTATTTTTTACCTTAAAAATTGAATAACCTATTCTTTTCGTTCACAACATAGTTTTTTAGTTCCTGAACTTGCCATACATTTAATTTATATTACTTTTAAGATTAGAGTGCATATCTTTTTTATCATTAATTACTATGCTTGTGAAAATAAGCATTATATATTTGATTTAATAAAATAAACATGAATTCTTGTTCTTAAAAATTCTTGTTTTTCACTAATTTTAATAGGTTTTAGAGATTAGGAACAAATCACCCATTTTTGTATAAGATCAATGTCTTTTTTTACACGTTTTTTTTTTTACACGGCTTCTTCTGGAACCAATCTACCGTGTAAAAACATAGACTTAGGTGTAGTTCTGAGATAGATGTGCCCACGCATCTTGAACAGTCACCTCCAAATCATGTACAGAGTGACACTGCAGTATATGGCGTTTCAGCTGGTGCCAAACATGCTACATCGGGTACAAGTCCGGGGAGCGGGCCGACTAGAAGTGCCACTACGAGAATTCACCGGCAATCATAGGCAATGGTAACCCCGTCTGATGTGAGGACAATGTGCCGTGCGACGTTGTTGGTGGAATGGTACCTCCACACTAGCAAGTGGTTGTCATCTGTCCAGAAAAAGTATATCGGGATTCATCACGAAACACCACATTTTGGCATTCCACATCACTCGGCATGGCATCACCGTAGATGAGGTCGCCGATGTTGCATTGTTAAAAGCAATACACGAAACGGGCTCTTGGATCGCAAATTTTCTTTTACAAGATTTCTGGAACAATTGGCACCCTATATCTGGGTGTATCGTGGAACGAGTCACGATGGGATCTATGAACGCTAACCACATGATGCTCTCGCCTCGTCATGTTACTAGTCACCCCAGACCTGGTACGCAACACATTGATTATCTCGTGTCCACTGCTCCCCCAACATGTTCTGACGGCGCTGATCGATCTGCCAAGCGACACGGAGAGTCGAACAGCCAGCAATTTTTAAGCCGATGATGAGGCCCTTTGGCTTAACTGGGCGAAATCTCTTCTCATAAAGCTCCTTGGCCTTCTTCACTTACTGAAGTCCTTTTAGCGTCAGATGTATCGTGACGTTTCTGAAATCTTCCATTTTGTGGGGGCTTATAATGGGACAACTTCCTGATACCAGCCCTACTGACGGGTGTGTGGTTATGCTCATTGCCACCAAATTCGGATCATTTGCATTTCAGATTTCATTGTACTTATTCGCTGTTTCACGTTTGTATCTTCCCTCCTTCTTGGTATAATATTTTCAATGTTCCCGAGTGTATATTGATTTCTTTACTACTTTCAAAGTTCACATATTTCTTCCTAAGTTTTAACTACATTGGAAACTTCAATAATGATATCCATATCTTGCATATTTTTTTTAAATCTTTCTCATTTTTTAATTTACTTAACATATTTTAATCATTTCGATTGTGTATCTGAAATCCTTCATTCGTAGTCCATTCCCACCACATAAGTTTTTTGGAATTTCTTGTTTATTGAAGTATGTATATTGATAGTTTCGTCCTACTAAATCATCATACAATTAGATTCTGATTTCGCGAATTATTTGTAATCGTGAATACATTTTCATGATTTGGAAAAATCTATCTCTCTATTGCAGCTGAGCATTCTAAGTGTTTAATATCAAATAATAAAATATTAGGTTGGGGAAAAAGTAATCCATTATTTTTTCGGTAGACGTCTGTAGTGATCGATATCTCGTCAGGTATCTATCAAACAATTTCAGATTTATGCTCGTTGGAAAGGTGACATTTGACACTAAAATATCATCTTGCAATTTTTTGTTTGATTGATTCAGTTACGAGTACAAGGTTTTAAAAATGGAACAACAAACAGAAAATTCGATACATTTTCGTTCTTCTCTTGTAACGGCGAAAAAGATAGCCAGGTGTCTAAAATTGTGAAAGCTGTTAATCGTCCTATAAACAACAGTTACGTACAATTTTGGTTTCATCGATTCCGTTCGGGTATTTTTGATGTTAGAGATGCACCTTGCATGTGGATACAGCATCGTCGAAAATGTCTATAAAATATCAAAAATGATCGAAGTTAACCGCATGTCAGCAGTCGTAACGTGCAAGACCTAAAAATATACATGAAAGCTGTTTTAAGCCTTTTTACAAAGCGAATCCAAAAGAAGTTACATAAAGTTCACGTAAAAATGATGGATTTCTTTTTCCCCCAACCTAATATATTAATTGGAAAAGAAATTATTTAACGAATACTGCAATATGTCATAAGAAAGAATTTTAATTCTTTTAGTTTATGTAATAAATTCATTTTACGAGTGAAAGTTCAATTTTTTTTTGTCTTATTGCCTTTTCATTTAATTGGCCGTAAAAAATTAATATATTAAGTGAATATTGGTAGTATCTGTGAAGACTCACGTTTTCTAAGAGTAAAATAAAATTGTTTTCACAGTTGCACTATTTATTACAAATCCACCAAGTAGTTTCATCATTATTGTTCCATTTTTTCAACACTATTCATTTATTTTTATTGTAAAATTTATGATACTGTTTTTATATACTTATACACTATTTTATTTAACATCTTTATGTTACGCATTATAGACGAGAAATACATATAATTTAAATCAGTTTGACTTTTAGCTATTAAATTAATTTAGCACCAGAATTTTAGTAAAAAAATTTTTTTTGTTTAGTTAACTTATATGTTATTCAATTTAAACTAAATTGAAATAATAGAACAATTCTTCTTTTTCTTTTTTTGGAGTTCATAATTAAATTTAAGAATATTGCCCATACATTTGAAGTCAACTACTGGCCCAAAAACTCAAGTGTCGGCGAATTCCTCAGATCTTTTTTATACTTGTTTGTAAAAACAAACCAGTAGCATCTTGCATATAATGCATATTCAATATGAAATAGATCAGACTTCCAACCATAAGGTTCAAACATACGTTAAGATATGGACAATTTCAACTATTTCTTTAAAAGAAGTGTTTTCTATAAGTTATCTTTGCCTCATATTGTGCTCCATTTAATTGCAGACTGCTTCTATATTACACTGTAAATCAATATATTTTAAATAAACAGTATATATTTCACCGCTTTTGCTTCATTACCTTCTTTATAAGTGGTGAATAGGTTGTTCCATAGAAGTTATTGGCAATTCAGAAATAAGGGCTTTTTGAGGCAAGAATACATTCTTTGGAATAGAAAGCCGGAACTCTATTCTAGACACTGTCGAACTACCAGAAATTGTCGCACTACTACTAAGGGTATGTGCTTGCGAGTTTTTCTCCTTGTAACTTGTTTTCTCTTTGTTTTCTGCGTCCAGAAAACATGTTCCAGGCCGACCACGAGCTATATCACCTGAAGAAGATCGTTTTATTGTTCTTTCTGCCCAAAGAAGCATTTCTGTGCCTCAACTTGTTGCAGATCACTCAGTAGCATCAAAGAGAGCAATAACCGCTAGTACGGTGTAAAGGCATCTTCACCACCAGATTTCTTAGTGCATGGTGACCAGTTGTAATAAACCCGCTTATTTTGGGCAAGAGAACATGTGTCCTGGATAAGAAAGCCATGGGCTTCTGTACTTTATATATAGAATTCCAGTGGCTCGGTAGCTTCACCCTGCTTTCCGTGAAGATCAGCTAAGTGAATCATCATTTGCCTCGGGCAGTGATTTGGAGGGTGATCACATTCTCCGTCAAACTGCAAGAGTTCCGTTAATTAGGGATGTGTCCACATTAATCTATGACGGCCAAAGTCCTTCCACTGGTATGAAGTGAATGTGGAGAGGGTGCCAACTCAGGACACCTAACCAAGGTTAAAAATTAAGAAGCGCTTGATGATAGGCGACCAAATCCGTCAAACTTAAGGTACAGTCCGAAGTTCAACTGCACCGTTAAATACTTTATACAGACGAGTCCAGATTCATGACATATGCTGAATTGGAGGGAACAAAACATTAGATACCGAAAATCCAACACTCTGGAAAGACAGTTACTGCGGTAGGGGAATAATGCTTTGGGCAGGGATTTACTAGGTTTTCACACTGACCTGCATGTATTCCAAGACTGTGACTGGTGTGAGATCTCGGGCTGAGATCCTTGATTCACAAGTCCACCCATATGCGGGTGCAATTGGCAATTCCATTCTGATGGATGATAATGCAAGACTTCATCGAGCTGCAATTGTAGAAAAATATCTTGAGGATCTTGGTTTAAAGCAAATGAAATGGCCAACTCGATCTCCAGACCTGAATCCCATAAAGCATATGTGGGACTATCTTGGTAGATAGATTGCTACTTTAAGTCCTCCTTCAAAAGGTCTATAGGAGAGATGGGAAACAGATTACTCGGTGTTTGGTCTTAGCTTCCCATTTCGATAATCAACAATTTAATTGGCAGCATGCATTTGCAGTTGATGCTGCAAATGCATTCAAGCTAGGTGTGTGCATATCCCGAATTAATACTACTTTTTGTTATATTCTATGACATTTTACCACATAAAGTTATGAATACTCTTTTTTTTCAAGAATAGATTTTTCCGACGAGATTGCTTTTTTTTGTTGTAAATCATTTATGCATTTTTCTTATGTGAACTTCTATGTTCCAGACCCGTTTTGTGCACGTCGTCCAAATTTTTGCATTCATTCATTTGTAAATTAGACGCAAAATGCCGGTCCTTCCTTAACTTTTGGAGACTAAAGTACCTAACAACAGCCTTTGTTTAAATTAAGCTGTATTTAATTTCAATAATTAAATTTATCAGGCCTATTATTTTATTTAGAACAAAATTTTTTCATAACGAGTAAGTACAATGTTTACAAAAAACGATCACATTTTAATTGATTGCATTCAAATACTATGGGTTGATCCTCTGTTTCTTTTTCGTTAGCGAATTTTTCTCAAAAATGAATTTGTCTCAAAGTGAGACGCATATGACACGATTAGTCCATAAGTCATGGCAGATACTCATTTATTCTGTTCAATAAGAAATTCTGGCCTCTGACTTATATAGCACTTGATTTACGATCATTAAGTGTATTACTACTTCTAAGACAATCATTCATCCTTTCAGCTATATAAATAAACATATAATTCGCCAAGCGGTACATGTTTTCACTTATTGATACATGCAAACCTATAGATTTTTTGTAAAACTTTCTGTGATATGATCACAAATACTTGAAACTAAATAGAAAAATAACGATTACATAAATTATCAAAACGTGTGATTCAAATTTTTTTATCAGTTACCACAAAATCACTTCTATGTTTACAGTAGAATTTTGTTCCAGACCTTTTCTTTTATATAAAAAATTATATATTCATATATGTGACTAATAAGAGATTGTCTGTAAGCATTACTATCATACTCTACAGATATAATTATAGACATTAACTAAATAAAGTGCATTTTTTCCATTTTTATAAGTCAATCCCATGTTTAAATAGCTTAAAGCTTAAGGATTTTATTTTAATTACTATGTATTAAAATATGGCACATTCAAACTCTTATAACACATTTATACATATTTTAACACATAATTGCATCTGTGTATCACAAATTTATTTATTCCAATGAAGAATGCCAGCTAAGAATTTTGGAAAATTAAATTCTGAAATTTGGAATTAATGTTCCCATTTTGTAGAGAATTTATGCATTCTTGGAAATTTATTCTTTCAAGTTAAATAAGTAAATCATAGAGGAGGAAAAAAAAAACAAAAAAAAAAAAAAGTAGTGAATCTGGGGCAATAATTATAATAGATTAGGGTACAGGATGAACAGCTATTTATATATAGTATATTCTTCCAAATTGAATTAAACAGTCAAGGTAACTGATATACATTCTAAATTTATTTTTTATAAACATTGTTATAAAATATCAAATATTTTTGTTAAATACTTCGTTTTAAACATTGATATTGCTTTGAAT
The DNA here is from genome assembly GCA_026290005.1 of Latrodectus geometricus. Lineage (NCBI taxonomy): Eukaryota > Metazoa > Arthropoda > Arachnida > Araneae > Theridiidae > Latrodectus > Latrodectus geometricus. Next base: position 67,224 of record JAPDSC010085547.1, on the reverse strand, counting down.
AATTCTGATGATAAGAAAACAATTGGTCTTTACTTTTAAATTAAAGTAAATATGAATCTAAGGAAACAATAGTCAGAGTTACAGTTAATTGACTTTCTTATAAGGTTTTAATGAAATGTATCACTAAAAGATACAAGTTAATATCAGAGAGAATTAATAAATGGAAACAATGCAAAAAGATGAATTTGCTTCAAAATTACCATTAAAAATTTTTAGGGATGATGCAAACTGGAATATCAGATTGTAGAACATTTCCATCTTTCTCTATTTCATTAAATACAAAATATTTCAATTTTAATTGTACTAATTGATTATTGAAAAATTCACATAGAATAAGGTAAATTTTTTTAAGCTTATAGCATTTAAAAAATAGCATTAAAAAATTGCTGTTACAGAAATTGATAAATAACGTTTATCATAAAAATTATTTAAAGAATTTTTAACTTAAAAATGGAATTATTATGAATCTTTCATCTAAAATAACACAAAATTACAGTTAATATTTTTTAAAATGAGATACCATTATAAAACCTCATATAATCTTTTCAAATTTTATATTCTGAAAATGAGGATAAAATAAATGAAATTAAATACTAGTGAGAAATAGCTGATAATAAAATTTCCTTTTAATCTATTTTGTTTAAAGTTTTTGCTAAAGAAATACATTTTAAAATCAGAATGAATTGTTTGTAGAAAATTTACAGTATAATTTTATAATATATTTAATATACAAACAAAACTTAAATTATATAAAATGTTATATACAGTTATGTGACAATAAAATTTATATTACAACATGGATGCCAGTAGCAGTCAATGAGGAAAATGTCATACATTAGCATGGCTAGTTCTTCTTCGCATAGCAGCTCTCAGACCATATCCTAAGTTGTAATGCGAACTGCGAGCTGTGATGAGACTTGAAGCCAAAGCCATACGAACAAGAGATCGAGCGCCCCCTGGAAGTTGGACAAGTATTGTTGCAACAGCTCCAAAACCATCAGATAAAGGTTCCACAGCTAATGGTCTTAAGCTAAGCCTATCTTCAGATAATTTTGGAGAGTCTCTTCCGTGGGCTTTAATGTATTTGAGTTTCTTTCGAAAATTACTAGGAGAGCATAGAAAGAGATCAGATTCATTGGTGTCATCATCATCAATGATTGTTAACACGTGCCCGAATGGACGGCTTGCCATGTGTTTCATTTCTGCTGCATGTAGGCGTCTTGCTCGTCGAATGTCGAACGCTTGTTTCACCTTCCATGCTACAACACAAGCAGCGAGAAATAAAAAGAAACAGGAAAAGAAAACAGAGAAGAACACAAAGAGATCAATTCTGGTTTGGTCTTGCCTGAAAAACAAACTACCAAATGTCTCCCTTTTGGCACCGCGTAGGATCATGTAGAATCTGGTGGTGCGCAAGTCATGAACTTCTTGAGGTATTGTGACAACTAATCTATTTTCTAGATTTCTAACGTATAGAAAATCTTCACACTTTTTTACATCTATATAAGTTGTTAGACCTTGGGCATCTCCAATTTTTGGTTGAAGAACCTGCATGATTGAAGCTTCGGTGGAATTGCTGGATCCATCTTCTCGTTTTCTCCTTTGCATAGCAATTGAAAATTCTGAAGCAGTTTGATAGTGGCTTAAATCATGTTCATACTTTCCATATTTTTCATCTATATAAATGCGATGAAGACCAGAGGATTTTTCGACATCAACTATGAAGGCATCTTCTTTTGCAGAAAGAAAGAAATCTACTCCTCCACTTGTAATGTCAACAACAATCCTGATATCAACGTTCATATACCGAGGTTGCACTGCAAAGAAAACAGTTTGTCCAAGAAGTAAGGGATTTGGTATTCTATTGCAGTCTCCTATAAATTGTAAAATAATATTAAAAATGATGAAAAAGGATAAGAGACAAACATTTGTGAATTTTTTTTTTTTTTTTGGATATTTATCTAATCTAATGATTGTCACACATTCATTAAAACTGTTGTATAAATAATTGTGCTTTACTAATGGATGGAACAAATTCCAATAGTTGATTGGATCTTTTAAAAATGTAACAAGTTGAAAATACTGAGTCATCAGTTAAACATATTAAGAAAAAATTTTATAATTTCAAATTTATCAAGTAATTATCCATCACTGACTGGCAAATCGATCACATTTCATTTGTTTCAAGCAATGAATATGTTGTATCAGCAAACACCATTTTTTGATATAATGGTGAGCATTTAGTAATGATTTGCTACCAACTGCAACAAAATTTTATTTTCCATTGTTAGTATCAATAAAATAATTTATATGATTAGATAAAACAAAATGAATATTTCTACTATTTCATAAATTATATATTTTTTAGTAGTGATTAAATGAAGTTCTTTCATAAAAAAAAAAAAAAAAGAAAAACAGAACAGTGGAAATGTTATTTATCCCCAACAATATTACCAAACATCAAAACTGAATAATACATTTCTAGAAATCACATCATAGTCTTATTTACACTGCTGTAGTTGAAAACACTAACTCAAGAACAAAGGTAGCATTCTCAAGACTAGGAACAATTCTGAGACTTGTTGTTCCATGCCCTAATTACACTGATAATATCTATATACAAAATATTTATAGGAATTTATCTTTATCACAAGTAAATGTTAAACTTTACACAACATCCTGTGACAAAATATGTGGCATTATCAGAAAAGATTCTAGCACATTTACCATGACACAAGAAAAAAACGTTTTAAGGTAGAAATGAAGCAACTGACGATAAATCTGTCACCTTCTCTAAGTGTATACTTTAGTAGCAAGATACACAAAAACAACAAAGTAAATTATATCTGGATACCCTTATGCTGTTTTTTTAAAATTTAATTAAAAAAGGACCACAACAATACACTTCAGAATGGTAAAATGGAAATATTTCTATTTTTAGTTCCTTGGGCAAATTGCCCATAATTTGATTGGCTAAAATTGGCTTGTTATTGAAACAAGTAACACATGTGTATACTATTTGTCTGCATTGGAATTCTACTGCTGATCAATCAAAATTGTTGTCTAACAATGTAGAGAAAAGATCTGAGGCCAACATGTAAAAATTTCAATCAAATTTTAGTTTAAACAAAAACAAAATGCATTTAAATGTGAGATGCCTCATTTTTAGGGAAATAATAATAAAAAATTAATCTACTTGACCTTAGAAAGTTGGCATGTAAACTTATTTTACCACTAATAAAAGCTAAGCATTATTATACACTTCAATATCTTAATAGAAGTCTGCTTTCTTTGAGACTGATTAAGAATCATTCTCAAGTTCAGTATCATGGTAAAATTAAATTGCATACAATGTTGTAACTTCATAGATATTATATATATTTTTAAACTGAAAATTAATATAGACAGTTAAAAATAATAAGTGACTCAAATAAAGATATCATATATGATAAGTTGCTTAAAATATTTATAAATTTAGAATTAGAGAGCAGTAGTCTTTGAAATTATCTTTTGAAACATATTTATTAATATAAATTAACAAATACATAAAAAAATTATTTATCTCATATTCAAATCTATTAATTATGATAGAAAATTTGAATTAGGTTAAGAAATTAGAAAATGTGTTTTTCAGTAATTAACCCCTTAAGGCATTTGCCCGTGTTTGACACGGGCGAATGTCATTGCCACATGCTTGTCTCACACGGGCGCTTTTGTTATTTCTAATGCCCGTCTCAGACCCGTTTTAGTAAAACTAGATAGGCTAAATTATATGTCATCTATATTAATATTAAATTATAATTAAACTTTTAACATAGATGGCATATGGATAATTTTTGGAAGTTTTTTCGAAAAAAACTCATGCTTAAAGGGGTTAATTAAAATATTATAGTGAGACCAAACTGTAAAGTCATTTTGAATATTCATATTAAATAAGAAATTTAAAATAGGTATGAGCAGATCTAGATTAATAAAATCAAAAATTATTCTAACTCTTGTGTTTTAGATTACTGTGATTAAAATTTTGTTTAGTAAAGTGAATGAATAAATAACACATGGAGTTTATTACTTTCTTAATTGGCTTTTCTGATTTATTATCAAAAAAAATAATGAATTTTATAAACATTAGGTAGGTTTTATGTCAACATAGGGAATGAAATAAAATTCACTTTGTTAGTAATATTTGGACAGCACTGCCTACAAGCAATTCTTTGCATGACAAGTTGGTAAACTGCATAAGTGCTGTGTAATGTCAAGTTAAAAAATTGTGTATGTATATAAATTTAAAAATTTTTTTGGCGATTGCATGTAAAAATATTTAGGGGCATTATGATCATTTTGATTTTTACTGCAAAACCAATAAAAACAAATTCCATTATGGATTAACCCACTTTTGATTACTCTTTTAACAATCTGTAAATTTTCAAGTTCTTCAACTTATACTACCACATTTTGTCTTAATAATAAAATCTTTTCTTTCCAATAAAACAAGATAACACATAGATTTGAAATATAATTTATGTTTTAAAATTAAATTTAATAAAGAAATGAATAGCATATTCTAAAGTTTTAATCCAAAACTTAACAATTATAATTTAAAAAAAAAAAGAAAAAAAAAAAAAAAAAGAAGAGACATGAAATGTATATGAATAAGATCAAATTAGATTAATACATTTTTTAAACTACTTTTCATTTATAATTTTTAATTCATAATAATTTTCGATTATTTTTAAAAAGAGTACAGAAGTTTATCAAGATGCTACAGGTACTATTATAAAATAATTTGGAATTCAATGGATGACTGATAGTGATAATCAGAAAATGTAATTCTTTTGAAGCAATTATAAATTGGAAAACACCTTAGAAAATGGAAACAACTTAAGGTATACCACATAGGTAAGACATCAGGATGAAAAAAGTATTGCTGTGGTTTTAAAATTTTAATTAAATTTTTCATTAGGAATTATGATATGAAAGTAATAGGGGGGAATGCAAGAACATGTAGAAACTTAATATCAGGAAATGTTTCTCATGAATTACATTATAAATGGAAAGAATAAAAATATGTTCATAAGGAATTATATGTAATACTACTAGAAATTATTATTATTTTTTAAATGTTGAATTTATATAGGAATATTGATTTAAATAATATATATCTGCACTAATACATATAAATATTTCTACACATATAATAAAATGATTAATTATACAAAATACTTCTAAATCATTTCTTTCATAATAAACTAATTAGTACTTCATAATCAGTAACACTAATCTCTAAATACAAACAAATGAATAATTAACATTATATACCAAAATGCCATTTTAAATATTAAGAGTTTGGTATTACTCAGGTGATTTAAAACGAGGAAAAATAACTGCTAATTAACTGAATACACATATAAAATAATCAGACACATAATTTAAAAATACTTCATAATCGTGTTTTTCCCCCTTAGCCGCATAAAATAAAAAAAATAATAACTTATACCAACCTTGAGTAGATGGATCAAAGCAATATTCTTTATCTAGATACATGTGTCTATAACATTGATGGCTATTAGCAGGGGATCCTAAGAAATATTCTTTGCATTTAGAGCACTAAAAAATAATTTTAATTGTTGTTAATCTTTCATGCTAATTATAAGGCAATGTATAAACATATGATAAAATGTGAATAAAAATAAAAATCACTTGCTCACTAAACTAAAAGTATTTGACAAAAGCATTTTAATAAATTATAATTTACTTAGCTTTCAGGATTCAAAACTTTTACTCTAGAAATGTTATATAAATGATTTGAGAAATTTTATTATTTTAATTTAAATTACTAACAATTTACTTTTTTTTACTTAATTTAAATTTATTTATACCTAATTTTTTTTAACATACCGATACACAATGAAGCTTTAATATAAAAATACTATATATTTGTTTTAATAGTAAAGTTTCATTAACTATGGAACTTTATTAACTGCATGGAAAACAAATCATTTATGAAAATTGCAATAATTTACAAGGTAAACAAGAAAGTTCTTGCCGTTTTTAATGACACAAAAGAACATGATGAACAGAAAGTGCAACATATTGTTAGTCCTTGAAGTAATCACCATCGTTGCCCAGCCTCTTCTGTCAACATATCTCCAGCTGTGCAATCCCCTTGTGGTAAAATTTTGGGCTTTGGAAAGCAAAGAAGCTCGCAAGTGCTTGGCATAGGATTTTCCACAAAGATGACTGTTCAGGGAATGGAAGATGTGGTAATCTGATGAGTAAGGAAGATGTCATAAAGTCTCACAATCAAGTTGCTGTATGGTATTTCTGGACATCTCTGCAATACGCAACTTTATATTATCAGACAAGAACAGTACAACCTTGCGATTAATCAATGCTGTCTCCTTCTGTTACAATACCTGTTGCAGCGAGTACAGATCTCCATTGATATCAGAACCACTTGATGACAAGTCAACAAGACACAAATTATTATCGTGAGTGGGCGCATAGGCAGTCTTATGCAGTGTGGGGCATTATCCTGAGGTGATAGTGCTGTGGTATCAATATCACTAACCCCGAATACTTGACATATTCAGCAACTTTATGCAGCAGCCAATAAGCCCACTTTGAAGTTGTAAAGCAAACAACACCAAATAAGATCTTCCAATATGTCCATTTCTCTTCATTATTATATGAGTTACAATTGATGAATGTGCTGTGCTGTGGACCTGCTTTTATAATGACTAATATATTCCTACTCTTGACTGATCGGTGTCTCAACCAGGTCATACATAATTTGCAAACCTATTCTCACTTCATTCAATGGCAAAGCAAAAACAGCAAGAACTTTATTGTTTGCCTTATATTAAATCTCAATTCTTTTAAGTAAATATTAGTTTTGAACACCTTATTTTTTACCTGTATCTCATTTGTTTCTAAAAAAATAATTATTTGAAAACTGGAAGTGATTATCATTTGACATCATCCAGTAACATAATTAAGAATTACATTTCACTAAATGATGAATTACCAACAAAGTCAAGATGCAAAAGCTTTTATTAACCTTTAAAAAATTAAAATAACTTAAAATATGTATAGTTAAAAAAATTGATTAAAAGTATATCTAAGTTCTCGTATCCACACATTAATTTGTAGATTTATTTTGCATAATTATGCTACACTATAATTATTAAAAAAAATCATCATTACTGATTAAAGAGTATAGAATAACAATCAAATAACATGAATATTTAAATTATTAATACATAATTCAAGAAAATTGAACATAAATGTTGCAATTACTTGAAGTTGCCAACAGGGAGTCATATGGAGCATATTTTTGATATTCTTTTGAGAACATTGCCTATCATTTTCTGTATTATTTTGGCAATTGCAATTTTCACCATTTAAAGGATTACAAGTGTCTCCATGACCATGACATTCACATCTATAAACAAAGGATAAAACATTTTTAAGTACAAATA
>JAPDSC010085547.1:40208-59346 GCA_026290005.1 Latrodectus geometricus | reverse complement strand
ATCAAAAATATTTGTACTTATTTATTCAGTAAATTTCAAAATAAAGATTACAATGATAAATCAAAACATTTCTCTGTTAAGTATTAAAAATGTAACTAAGAGAGAGAGAGAGAGAAAGAGGAAAGCATTTGTAAGTAAGAAATGTGTTATATTACATAATTTGATTAAATAATATTGCAAATTTAAAAACATTTATGAAAAATAAACATTTCAACAAGGAAAGATATTAAACTTTTTTTTGATATTAATTTACATAAAACATAAAATTATTAAAATTAAAACATAAAATGTAGATTACACTTATATTTAAATAATCAAAATTGACATAATGTACATTGGTTTATATTCATAAAAGTATCCCAAATGAAATCTTTTACTACACTGACAGTTCATTTTGATTGTTAAGTCATTCAATAAGGCCCATTTTTATTTTATTAAATATCGCATTTTATACCGAAATTATATACAAAAATTAAAGAAAAATCAATTTATGCAAAAAAGTTCTTAATATTTTTTATTAACTTTTCAAGCTATAAATTTCTATAGCTTTTCAATGATCTATGAATAAAAATATTTCAATAACTAAACTAAAGCATTAATTTGTCTAAACTGAAACTATTGTGAGAACTTTGAATCATAAACTCTCAAGGGTGAAATCATAATCTCTTTTTATATTACTTCAATGAATAATTTGAAATTCATATTTGTTGGAATCAATAAATGATTTTTTTCTTTGCAAATAAAAAATCATAGAGCACAATAGCATTTTTAAAAATTTTATTGATGTTGTTTTCTTTTAATAAACATAGCAACCATTATATTTGATCAGAATACTTTATCATCAATAAAATTTTTACACTTTCAATTTATATATTATCTGCCCCCAATTTAATATGTTTAAAAAAATGTATGAAATCAGAATAGAGCAAGTTTTTTACAAATTTGGTGTCATAAGTTATTCAGAGAGAGAATTTGTAAAATATTAATCATTTTAGGAGACTTAAAATCGTTTAAAACGTAAGTTGCCCTAGAAAAGAAAAATTCTAGAACAAAATTTAAATTTATTTCACAAAAATGAAATTAAAATGTTATTTTAGCTATTTAATAATTTCATTTTACTTTTATAACACATATTTATTTTTAAAAAATGTTACAAAATTTAATTTTTTTTTTTACACATTTATGCATTTTTTTATTTTTATATATTTTTTAAAGAACTTGTAAATTTATAAATATCCATATCTAATATTGAAAACCATTTTAAAAATAAATCCCAAAATTTTTTAAAAATCTAATTTATAGACAAAATAGAATTTTTTTTAAACAAGGGAAGATCATATTATTGTCACACAAATAATTCAACTAATGACGATACCACAAGATAAAATAACTGAATTTAAATAATAATGAACAATCAGTAAAGACCTCAAAATAAGTCTAATCATTGATTATTATGCTTATATTGTCTGTATGAGAACTTTAAATTGTAATTACAACTATTTTTAAAATTTAAGAGAATGGAACAATATAGATGAGAAAGAAAAAATGATTTTTACTCACGGTCGGCAGCCATCTTCAAGTCTCTCTCCCGCTTTGAAGAAACCAGAGATACATTCATTACACCTTCTTCCTTGTGTATTATTTTTACAATTAATGCAAAAAGCATTTTCAGTAGGTCCTTCTACAAGTTTTTCAATTAAATCATCAATCTAAGGAGAAAATTGTTTTCATTAGAAGTTTAATTAAAAAAATAGATTGTATATTTAATATATAAAATTATTTTCCATTATGTAAAGTATATTATGAAGCTAAATATTAGGATTTTTCAAAATATTATCATGAAACAAACCATTAAACAAACTTACAAAACTTTGATTAGAGATAAGATTTGCTGTTATATTTGATAAATCCGAGCCAAAACAAAGACCACTGTGAGTGTGACAATATTCAGTACAGGATACACATTGACCACCATTGACAGGATTTCCAACATAAAGAGGCTTGCATTTCTGACACTGTTTACCCTAGATAACAAATTAGAAAAAATATATGTTATTGATAATATTTCCATAATCAAGTGAATTAAATATCTGTTTAATAACTCTTGAAAACAAATATTTTAACAAAAAATATAAAAAAAATAATATTAATATTGACATTAAAAATTAAAAAAATGCATGTATAATAAATATAAATATTAAAAATATAATATATACCTAAAAAATTTTTATTGAAAGAAATAAATAGTAAAAAAATGAATGCCATACAAGTATATAAAAAGTACTGAAATAGCAATTTCACTGGCCTATTAATATTGATATAGATAAATGAAGAAAATTTGCACTAAGAGTGCTAGAATCTGCGATAAATTTAAATATTTGCAGCATATAATCTTTTATTTGTTTGAATTTGCTTTTTATAAATCAGAAAATGGAAAACTAGCATTCATCTTAGAAGTACATGCAGAAAACAGAGGTGTAACATCCAACTCCATCTATTCAAAAACATCTGGATTTGAAACAGTTATTTTTGATTCTAAAGAGTTAAATTTTACTATTATTGCTTCTATTAATAATTTAAATGAATCTTATTACTTAATATTCACTTTTAAAAATGGTGAATTCTGGAAACAATAATGCTGACTTTCCATAATTTATATCAAAGTGAGAAAAATAATTTTTTACAATAAATACTATTATTATAAGAGAAAAGAGTCTTAAATATGTTTATTTTTCACATTTTTAGAGTGATTAACTTGATAACCACTATAATCTCTAGAACTCTCATTCAAAGTGAAATTTTTGCCCTAAAAATTTAAATGACATCAGATATCTTTATGAACAGAAGAATCCAACATGTAGCATGAATCTTCTAATTCTAAGAGTTACATAAGTTAGCTAGTCTTTTTATAATTACTAAATATTTAAAGCTGGATTTTAACAGAAACATCAAAAATTATAATTTTTGAATTAAAAATAAATTCATGTTTCTATTCATATCACAATTACGCAAATTTTAAAATATTTTCTAAATACTGCCTTAAAATTAAAATAAATATATATATATATATACTAAGAAAATGTAACAAATGAGAATAATTACTTACAAATGTATTGTTTTTACATTCTAAACAATTTTCCAAGTCATCAGGCCCAGGACAATTACTATGTCCATTGCATCTGCACATTATTGAACAATTTTTACCAACAAAACCAAAATTACATTGGCAAACATCAGGCTGGATGCATGTACCATTCACACAACCTTGCTTGCATATTGGGGAACATTTTTTCCTATTATAAAAATATTGTAACTTCATCATCAGTGAATACATACATTCAAATATAATAATATAAAATCAATTAAGCATTTATTATTGTTTTCTAGACAAATTTGTACAACATTTTGGAATTAAAATGAATCAGAAAATAGATTGTAAACCATTTGTCCTCTCACAAATTTTCATACAAAATAAAAATATTACATGTACTGAAATAAAACTACTAAGTATTCAGTAGCTTTTTCTTCTTTTTAAATTTAAAGTTTCGACTTCTGTGTGGGTTAATACAATTACAGCCTTCATTTTACATAAGAATTTATTATTATTTTTTTTATAAAAATGAATTTATGTTTGTCTTGAGATTATTTAAAGTAAACAATCAGATTTGCATCAAGACATCTGTATTAATTTTAATAAATATTTTCATTTCTCACAAATGATGGTCAAATAATGTTTAAAACAAACCAATAACATTCATATTCGCATTTTTATCAGATCTGATTTAATCATTATTATATCAATATATATGAAGGAAATATTGAAGGTAGAACCCCAAATTAGTCACTTTTAATCTAATTTAGCAGACGTTTAGAATGAATTGCTTTAATAAACAGAATTACCAATTAAATTTCGAACACATTGAATAGTAATTTTGATAATGGATAATTAATTATTAATTTAGAGTGTCATCATCAACTAAATGTACTAACTGATAAACATAAATTGTTTAAGTACTACATGCTCAAAAATTGTTGGCAAGTTACAACATTTACAAAAAAACAAATATATAAATTCAATAAGAGTTAAACAGAATTTTAATTTATGAGCTTATTTTCAAAATATGTGTCCTTTAACAAGTACCTGAAAGAAGTTTTTTTTTTCTTTTATCATTTTTAGAGGGCATTTGATTAACAATATTTTCATTTTGCATCAATTCTTAATCATATGTTCATTGAGGAAAAAACTAAGTGAGTAAATGTTAACCTAATATATAATTTACAAAAACTTAGCATAATATTCTACATAATCTAATATCTAATTTCTCAAACAATACAAATTCAAATTATCTTGCATTGATCACATTTATAATAATATTACAGCAGTGTCATTTTATATTAAACTAATAAGCCCCTATAGCAATATTAAATACAAAAACTGCTGGATTATTCTAAACTATGTGAACATTATTTCTATTAGTGCATTCTCTATAGTAAAAATAATTCATTAATAAAGTTAAAATGAGCATAAACTGACACAAATAAATAATTCTTTTAAGAACATAAATGAATAAAATTATTTCAAGACATACCCTTTCATTTTATATCCTAATTTACAATGACATTCAAATCCATCTAGTGTATCAACACATTCTTCATGAGTATTATCACAGTTGTGATGTCCATTTTTACATTCATTTTCAGGTGGTTTGAGAAGGTAGGTCCAAGTGGGTGGTCCCTCAGACAATTGAAACCACTTCAATGTTTGGGCTATTCATAAAAAAGTAAGATGCTATATACATAATGGGAAAATAATACAACCAAAATAAAAAATAAAAACCAAAGCCAAATAACCAAAATAAAAACAGTTTGTTAATTTAGCATTGATAGGTCAGAGGATTTTCTTAAGATAAGAAACAATTATAAGAAAACCAGATGACACTGATACGAACAAGTCCATTGGAAATAAGAGAATGAGACAGGCTAATATAAATACTTAACAATCTTAAACTACTTTCACTTTTGATAAATACTTTTTAGTTGCACCCTATGTAAGTAAACAAAAATGCTAATTGGGAAAGATTGTTCTTTAGGTGAAGCTTTTTACATGAATCAGGAATCAGTGACAATTGCACTGCCTTAATTAAAATTTTTGAAAAATCTGACAACTGGAAAAGAGAATTTAACAGTAGCAGGTCTCATTTAGCTTGTTCAGAGATTTGCAGAAACTGGATTGTTGGAGAATCAGTGAAATCCAAACGACCAAGTCTAAAGCAAACATGCCTGACATATGTTGTATCCAAAATTGAAACATTAGTGTCAGAAGTTTCGAATTACCACCAGCTTTAATTTGGTAATATTATTTTTGTTGTTTCCATGCCTCCTCATTTATATATAAAATGTATCCTCATTTATAAATAAACTGCTATCTATCAATTAGGTTCTCTTTTTTTTTTTGGAATAACTTAAAAAAAATCCTCAGAGTTACCAACGTTAATTTATAATTTTTTTTTTATTCTCCCTTATGTGCATATGTAATGCTTATTTATAAATATCATAGTGTGAAATAAATAAATACATACAAAATTTACAAGTACGGCAAAACATTTAGTGCAAAAGCAGCTTAAACAGGACCACCATAAAATAAATATTCATATTATTATTATATTTTGTTCTAAATAGTAAACAATTTTTGAATATATATATTCAAAAATTAAAAAATCAAATCATAAATCATCAAGAAAAGTTAGTAATATTTTTAAAACTAAATCAATTCATATATGTATTGATTTATCTTTAAGAAATATTACTAACTTTTTCTTGAGGATTTATTAAAAATTTATTGCAGGACAAAAATTAATAGAAAAAATATGTGATAAATTGATAGCATATATTACAAATATATTTATTTGAAAACGTTAATTAACAATTATACAATATGCATTCATCAATTAATTTTAAAAGTACAAAAGATATGAACTAATTTCGTTTTGAAAGTTACATGTTTTTTAAAAGCAAAATTACAAAATAGAAACTTAAATTTTTTAATTTATTTTTAACAATTTTTTTTCAATTTGAATAAAAATTAATAAAATTTTGAAAAATGAAATTTTATGGATCTTGAAAATTTGTCAACTTATTATTAGATTTTATTAATTCAAATAAATAAAAAAGTATATTAGTAGTATGAAAAAAAAATGTATTAGCAATAAAAAAGTATGAAAAGTAGAAGAGATAGTTCTGGATATCAATAAAATTAGGAATCAAATGAGATTGTTAATATAAAACAAGTATTTTAATAATAGTGTACTTTAACTAAAACCTTATTTTTCCATTAACTTCTACAAACAAAATAAAAAAATATATAATAAATTATTATACGTTATTCATTTCAGTTATTTTATTACAATTAACAAAATGGAAATCATTTCTTATTTATTAGATTCAGTATTTCAAAACTTCTAAAAATAACAATCATATTTAATAAATATTTATCATTTAAAGAATTTAATCATAAAATTGAAATTTTATTAGAAGCATGTTCAATTTTAAATTCACTAATTATATAAAAATATAGCAGATTTAAGGAATAATATGAAAAAGAGCATACCTGGCATTGGAACACCCAAAAGCAAAACTTGATTTTCTCGACAAATGCCTCCAGTAGCACCCATGATGCCACCATCCATACATAAGCCTCTTCCATCAACTTTTGGACCAGAAAATGCACACCATCCACAGTTCGCTTGAGCAAGACAATGTGATGCTTGAAAATGTTGCCAGCATGGCATAGGGCATGAAGATTCATTACCACGAACAACTAATCCACAGGTGCCATCTTCACATGCCAACAACTCAAAACTTGGGGAAATACACTGAAAAAAAATCGATAAAAGATTATGATATCTTATAAGTTAAAACTTAATAATATTTTTTTAAGAAAACCATAAAAATAGCAAACCAGGCTTTGATAACAAAATTTGCATCCTGTTGATAACTGAGAAAAAATTATTACTCTCATAACTTCAAATAAAGACTGATATTCAATTATTGATAAAATAATGAAATCCTCTAAAATTTTTATGTTGTAATTAAAACAATATTACACTAATTCATAACGTTTGCTAAATTTATATAATTTCACAATAGCAATTTAAGAAATATAACTATACAAGTATGCAGGGCAAAATATAAGCATGAGGTAATTTCTTAAACTTGTTTTTATATTATTTTTAGAAATCTTTAAAGTAACATTTCAGCAAAGCATAATTATGACAAATTGAAAAAAAAACATCCAATTATTTACATTAATCAGAAACATACAAAATGTGGACATAAAACTTAAAAAAATTGGAAAATAATTTCAGAAATTAGAAAACTTAAAATTAGAATGGAATTATTACGAGGAGTACATACAGTATGCGATACAAAAATTTTGCTAGATTTAATGAGCCTATACAGACCATACCATTTTTGCAATAAAATATAAATTTTATGAAATTAATTTGTCATATTCTACAAATATATGAGCTAAGAAAACGTAATGTAAGAATGTAACGTAATGAAAACGTTATGTCTAAGTGAATTACAATACTGTAGAAATGGTAAAATCATTATAAACACATGCATTATTCATAAAACACTTACATATAGCAGCGGTTCCCAACCGCTGTTCCGCGGCACACCAGTGTGCCGTCTGAAGCACCGTGGTGTACCGTGAGGCCCTCGTAGCCAAGACTTTACCTTCAGCCTTAGTTCATGTGTTGGATGATGTTGTGCGCATGGTAAACATTGTAAAGTCATGACCCATGAAAAGTCGCATATTTGCAGCTTTGTGTGAGGAGATGGGAGCAAAGCATAAAACCTTGCTGTTTCATACAGAGGTCCAGTGGTTGTCGCGTGGCAAGGTCTTGGTTCGTGTGTATGAGCTGCGGGAGGAACTTAAAGTGTTTCTGACAAATGAGGGGTCAGATTACGCAAAGCAGCTTGCAAGTGATGAGTGGTATGCAAGGCTTGCATATCTGGCAGATATATTTCATCATCTGAATGAATTGAACACCCGAATGCAAGGCCAAAATGAAAACCTGCTTACAAATACAGATAAATTAAATGGATTCCGTTCAAAGGTGCAACTCTGGCATCAACACGTGGTAAGTGGCAATCTTGAAATGTTCACACTCACCATGCAATGGCAAGGTGTTCACACTGCTGCACTGTGTGAGATAATAGTTAAGCATTTAAAAACTCTTGAGGAGAAGTTGTCATTTTATTTCTCTTCAGTCTCCACCGAATGCCTTGACTAGGTTAGGGACCCTTATAGCTCAGCATCAGTTGTTGGAAAGGAAATGACTTTACAAGAGCAGAAGGAACTAATTGAACTGAGACAAAATCGTGGTTGCAAGCTAAGATTTGCTGATCTACCTTTGGATAGTTTTTGGTTGGATACTGCCAAGGAGTACCCCCTTCTGGCAAACAAAGCTATTTTGACATTGCTCCCTTTTTCCACTACATATCTGTGTGAGATTAGCTTTTCAAGCATGATTGCTATGAAAACCAAATACAGAGAGAGACTGAGAACTGTTGACGAAGAGCTACGTGTGTGTCTTTCTTCGATTCCAGCCAGAATATCAGCTTTGTGTTCAGCCAAACAGGCCCAGGTTTCGCACTGAAAGTATTTTATAATTTTTCACTATTCTGTTTACTTAATATTTCATAATAAAGTAATTATAAAATACTTTCTTTGTGCTTATTTGATTCCTATTCAAGAGAATTACTTTATTATAGTCAATATAGGCACAGAGTTAATTTTTTAACATTTTCTAATGGTGGTGTGCCTCGTGATTTTTTTCCCCGCGACAAGTGTGCCTTGGCCAAAAAAGGTTGGAAAATGCTGACATATAGAAGCATTCATTTTGAGCTTAGAATTTTGTTCTATTAACAACATTAAATAGCTAAATGGGCAAAGAAGCACAGGCTAAATAAAATTATTAATTATAAATTTTGAATTTAAATACAGTGTTTAAATTACAAACTGCACATACTTTGTTGGAAGTAAATAACTTTATTCATTGGTACTTCAATCATTGTGAATGATTCAATATATGATGAAAGGTAGGGGAATTGGAATAAATAAAAAATATTTATTTAAAATCAATAAAATTTTCAATGATAGAATTTTAAAGAAATCATACACTTTGCAAAACTTCACTCCAGACACATTGATGCCATCCTCCCTCTCCCCCTTGGCTTTGGAGACAAGAAGAGCAATTAGAATAATGAATGCAGCCACCAGGACACTGAAGAGGTGGACTTGAATCAATAGGAAAGGAAGGAGCAGACTGGATTTCTTTCATCACACATACCCAATTATAAATGGGCATTTTATTGAGTGTCAGCCCATATCCACCTGAAATAAAATGATCAAGACATAATGAAAAATAATCATTTTAAAAAAGGAAAATTATAAAACAGTATTAGAGCTGAACATTAATTATTGGTAAAAACAAACATCATTTGCTTTCCAATTTACATTTTTGTAAAATTAGGCAAATTACCAGAAATGCTAATACTTTCACTAAAGAAAACAGACCAGCTGCAAAAGAATTGATGACAAAAAAGAAAAGTAATTTACTTTATCAATTATAATTATTAATTAAGAAAACATAAACAATAAATATGATAAATTTATTAAATCTCATACTTGTTAGTTTATTAACATTTTCTTTAAAAAATTAGATTAACAACAACAATATTTTTGACTTTAGAAATACATTTAAATTGTAAAATATTAAGATTTTGAAGATTTCAAGTTATATGATATATTACAATGAATTTGAAACTATTATCAATTTAAGATTTTAAGTGATTTAAATCTTTAGCAATTGTTAAACAATATTTCTATAATAAAATAAGTAGTACAACATACGTACAAATAATTTTCAGATATTATGATTTCCATCTTAAATAATATATGTAGGTTGAACTTATTTAATACAAAAACCATAGGAAACAAAATTTTGTATTGTCAACTAATATTTTTCTTATCAGTGATTTTTAAGAAATTAATATAAAACACATTTAATTTAAATTAATGTGTTTTATATTAACTTACAAAAGTTTTATTATTTCCTCAATTTTATATAATTTGTTAAAGGTTATTTTCGTATTTTGCTATTCATTTCCATTGTCTTTTCTTATATAATGAACTTCACTCACCAGGATTGAACAATTCATTAAAATAATTTCAATAATGCACTTCATATAATTTCAAATAAATAATTAATCAATAAATTAAGAAAATAATTTTATAATAATGTGTAAAAAAAAGTTCTACTGTTTATTTTACATATTTATTTAATAGAAAATATTAAATAAAATATTAGCAAAATAATGTTTTAAATTTAGTCAATCATTATTTTGTGGCTGAATTTTAATTACCTTTTCATATAAATTTTAATTAGAGTTCCTTAATCTTTATGAAAAGAAATTACTAAAATTTTCTATTAAAAATTTATAATAAAAAGTGAATTTTTCCAGTAAAATTTTTATTTGATGAATCATTTATTCAAATGGATTAATATTAAAATATATTT
This sequence comes from Latrodectus geometricus, assembly GCA_026290005.1. Lineage (NCBI taxonomy): Eukaryota > Metazoa > Arthropoda > Arachnida > Araneae > Theridiidae > Latrodectus > Latrodectus geometricus. The sequence goes on along the minus strand of JAPDSC010085547.1, from coordinate 48,757 downwards.
ATAACTTTTCTCAACACTTGAAATTGAAGGAGATTAAAAAAACATGTTTTGTTATTCAAATAGAGTTCTTTTATAAATGAAGCAAACTAATCAATCGCAAAATGAAAAATAACAAAACTATTAACAATATTTTGATAATTTTACAGAAAAAATTGAAGGAATCACATTTAGAGAAAAGCAGAAGCTGCAACACAAAGGTAAACTTTAAGGGGGAAAAATTGTTACTTATAATACAGTACTTACTTGTTGTAAGCTCAATAATCAATGATTTAAAGATTATTAAACTAATAATTCATTTAGTTTATTGTGAATTCCCTGTAATTGATCTAAATTTAAATTATATAAGTAAGAATTCTATAAACTATGTTCATTATAATGGTATTTAACTGCATTTGATCAATACTAGAAATACATATGTAATGAGTTATAACATATATATTTCAAGTACTTAGTAAATTATATTTTGAATAAAATGCTTTTAAAGAGAAATCTGCATTGATGCTTCAATTTGTATCAAGAATATGTTATTGTTATGTTAGATTAAATTGAAAAATAAAATGTTTAAAATATTTAAAATGGGGCCTTAATATACTTACTAGATCTATGAACTTGACGAGTCCAAATACATATTCTGAGTTCAGCACACTTCTCACAATCAGAAGCTCCACACACTTTCAAAGGACACATATTTGGTTCAGTGACAACTTTTCTTGGGATGTTGCAATCATTGTCATCTTCACAAGATGATCCAGCAGGAACACATCTACCAGTTCTGCAGTTAGAACACCACTGGCAAACCTAGAACATATATTTAAATATTTATATAGGCTTGCAATCTTTGGATATTGATTATTAATACATTTCACTAAGGAAAGTCATGAAGATGGTAACAAGTCATTATGATGCCACATTCAAACATATCCTTATTTTTAAGCATGACATTCAATTATATTTTCTGAGCTTCTTATACAATATAAGATCCCTATTTATAAATTAACATAAATGTACTATTTTATGACACTAGTTTTAATTACTATATATTAAACATTGCACAGTTTCTGAAAACTTGTGTTTAAAACAAAAATTAACAAAAAATTAGAGAAATTTATTCATTAAAAAGTATGCTTTTTAAGAAGATGAGAATTAATTATAACTCAAAAATAATAATTATAGTTATGTAATATGATTAATAATTTAGATAGTTAAGAATTCTCCTAAGTAATAAAATACATAATTAAACTTAAAACAGAAAAACGATACTAATTATCAATAGTGTTATGAAATTTAAAACTGAAAAAGTCACTGAACTATTTTCTTCCAAACAATCAATGATATAATACATTTCAAAGAGGGATTTCAAGGTCTAAGACTATAAAGTATATAACCATGGAAATCAAATTCTATCCTTACTTTAAATTAATAAGAGAAATGAAACTATTTTACTAAATTTTTATTATTCTAAAAACTACAGAAGTATGATCTTGAGACATCAATTCAAAAGCTACTGAAATTGCAGCAATTAAGCTATGTGTATTCGACAAAAAAAAAATGAATTTAATTAAAATCCAAAGACAGTCCTGTTAATAGAACCCATGAATGTTCAACTGGTATGATTTAATGTTTTCAAACTAGTTTAGCAAGAGAATTCAGAGGAGAAAGCCAAATTGAGTGTATTTTAGAATACACAATAAAAGCAAAATTTTTAACACATTCAACATAATAAAATGAAGCATTGATGTTAAAACAAATTCATAACTTAGTGACAAGAGACGATTATATTCATATTGTGTTGTTACAAGAATTTAAAATTTGTGTTTAGTTAGTGCAAGTTTCATTACTGATTTTAAGATATATTAGTAATTAGATTTCTGTTTAACACTTAAATAGCCACCAAAAATACATTTTTCTTTAGAGAGAATACCCCCAAAATTAAAGTAAAAAATAGCAGATCAAAAATAAAGTCATAAATGTCAGTCAGCACACCTGATTCGCATTTTTAAATGCAGGCCAAGAGGCAACACAATCGGCACAAGAGGTATATTGGTGACAACTACGCTTCTCAAGCCATTCTGCATCGCATGTTACAGCAGGTAAAAATTTAGAAGCCTCCTTTGGATTGTAGCATCTGCAAGCGATATAAATAAATAATAAATTAAAATACTATTTTATAAGTTTATATTTATAATTATTATTTCCAGATATGTATATATTACAATTATTATTAAAAAGGTAAATGTAATCAGAATTTTCAAATTTGAGAAAATTATTAAATATTAGATTTTGTGAACTATCATTTTCCCTTGTTCATACTAAGTGTGAATTATAACAGTAATTAGAGCTTTAATAAGCTACCCTAAATAAATCACAATTCCTTATTAAAATTCACAATTTGTTTCAAATATTTATTTAAAAAATATATAACGATTAACTTAAATATAAAATATTCACTAGAAATAACAGAGCACAAAATTAATGCAATATATGTTTAATTAATTGATACTCAACAATAAGTAGAGTAATTTACATTTTTAGCTTTTCAGACAATATTTTAAATGATCTACAACTTACTTGCTCTGAGAATGTTTATCTTGAGAGAAGCAAAATGTTTGGTTCACACCATTCTCAGTGAGTGAACAAAAAGCACAACCTGTTTGCTGCATGCATCCAACACGGCTAGCAGAAAATAGTAGGCATATATCAGATGGCAAGGTCAATTTAAATAATTTTCCATTCATTCCACCATAGAAGTAGAATTCACCATTAGCTACAGCAGCAGAAACACCCACAGAGGGTTCTGGACTTTTACCAAAAACTTCAATAGCTGGAAAATAAATCTCATTTTATTTTCTAATCACAAATAATTTTTAATCAGTTTAACATGTTTTACTCTAAAACATGTTAAACTGATAATTTAACATGTTATTTTTATATTAAAAGCATTATTTTTCATGTAACACAAGCACGCAAAATATATTTCATAATAAGTTTTATTCAAAATTTAAACATTTTAGTTAAATTTGTATAGTATAACTACTCTTTTAAGCATATGCATATTTGAAAATTTTTTCTTTAAATGAAAATAACATTTGTTTTTGAGAAATAACTTTAAAACTATTCTCCAATAATCACAATATATTGCCAAATATGACAACATATAACTTGATGCTTGTATATTATATGGATTTATTTATATTTTCTACTGAAATGTTATAAATATTTTGTTAACTTAAAAATTTAAGCATTCAAAATATCTGAACATATTCCTATTTTCATTTGTAAAACAAATTTTACTAAACTAAGAAACTAACTTTTATGATGCACTTATCAAGACAAATTAATTTCATTCCTCTAATTTACATTTCCATTTTTTAAAGGCTGTTGTTAAATAAATTTAAAACTTATATCAACTCAAAGGTCAAATGACTTTTAATCTCAGAGAGTTATGTAAAATAAATGTAAAAATATCCATTAAGAAATAGCATTTTTGATAAGTATATTTCAATCAAAGATTTAAATATATTTCTGTTTCATTTATAATAAGCATAAAATTTAGGAGACAGAAAAAATCCTTTTCTTGAAAATTTGGAAGATTTTCTGATATGATTATATATTTTGAAGACTCTCTGTGGAAAATTTTACATAAATAGATGAAAAATTTCCCTGATTTACGTAAATTCATATAAAAAAATAAGTTTAATCTACATAAGTTGTCTAAAGTATTGGAAAAGTCCCACTAAAAACACTGACTCTCATATTTGACAGTAAAGGATTAAATTGAATATGTAACTACAGTTTTTTTTTTTTTGTACTACATTGTTGCTTATAGTCTCAAGGATGTCTGTAAGCATATCATACATAATTTCTTGCTTAATTTTATTTTAGGGGATGCTAAAATGAGAGCTGTCTAAATTCCAAAGAAGATAGTAGGAGTTTGTCTAGTTGGTGCATTGCAATCTCAAGTATAATACCACAGCTGTTGGGAGCTCAATAGCCACCATGTCAAAGGTCATGACAAAACAACATTTGCAAGACAGAACTGTTGAAGGAAAACCAAAGTCAATGCAAAAGACAGGCAGCAGTTAGAGGATTGTAACCACTAAGAGGCGATAATAATGAAAGAAACTGTTGAGTTAAATGAAAATCAACAGAATCCAGTGTCAACCCACATATTTAAAAGGTTCAAAGGTAATTGCATAAACAAAATATTTAAGGCTGCGCACTAAATATTTTGTTTACGCAATTCTTTTTCAATTGTATAAGTCGATACTAGGTTTTGTTGATCTTCATTTAGCCATTTGTGACTTATGCAAATCAAAAACTGCAAATATTATTATACAAGGACCATAAAGCTATACTGAGGATCAACAGAAGCTTGTCTTAATGATTTTATATGTGAGTTTTCAAATGTGTGAATTCAGTTTCTTTTTATTTCCCATCATGGGATAGATTTATGTATGGTGAATGTCTACAGAGGCTAAACGCCTAGACTGTTATATAATTAAAATGAATTGTGAGTGGTTTAGTAATGGTTAAAGCATTATTTTGTAGTAGCTTCCCTTATCTTACATCGATAGGCATTGACATTGTCCTTTTTTTCACTGACTGTGTTCTATAATGTAGAGAGTTTCAGTCTGATTTTTCTGGCTTTCGCAATCATCTGATTTAAACATCAGCCAAGCCTTTGTCATTCAATTGGGAAAAAAGAGTAAGATCCTGTTATTCTTCGCCTTCACCCCTCTGAGAATTTAGACAGCTTCTACATGTGGAATGGCACAACATCCTACTTACTGCTAAGCAGAGCTTTTATATTTAAGGAGAATTTAGGTGTTTTAACCAATAAAGGTGTTTTTACATCATTGTAGGTGTAAAACATAATTTTTTTAATGGATTTTCATTTACTTTAGATAATCCATATATATGAAAAATAATAATCAGCATAAGTGCCTTCATTAGCTTATCTTGAAAATGTAATTATAACATTTTCATGAAATTAAAATGCATTGATTCTATAAGAATTAAGAAGTCGAAGTTAAAATTGTATGGACAGAATCAGCAAAGAGCATGGATATCATTTTAGCTTAATAATAAAAAGGAAGATTTCAAAAATAAATCACTTTGTTTTTTTTTTTTTTTTTTTTCTACATTTAATATTAAAGCATTTCAATATTCACCCAGAAAAAATTTTCCATTGAATACACTTCATTAAAAATTCATTGAATAAAAATTTTAAACTTATAATCTTTTAATTAAGACACAAATTATCATTCACAAGAATATGAAGCTTTTTCCTAATAATTATTGGAAATGTTATTTATTTTTTTTTTATGTAAAAAGAACACAATACAATTAATTTTAATATTGCTACCATATTTTAATTCATTTGAACATGAAACCAAAAATTTAAATTTTCAGTATTCCCTATTAGATGGACATAAATTCATAATATTTTTCTGATAATAATTCCTATATATATATATATATATATATATATATATATATATATATATATATATATATATAAAGCCATTTATCTTTCAAATATAAAACAATAAGGTTAATAGAAAACTAATTATTAAGATTGACACTATATGCGGTATAATTTAATACTGATTTATATTCTAGCAACAATAAAATAAAAACAATTTTCATTCTTAATCTCACTCAATTTTTGGAAAATAAAATTCAATGCATAAATTTTGAAAAATAATGTTATATGTAATTCAATCATGGTAGCACAACCAAAATGTTTATTGAACAGCATAAAGAAATGTTACACTATGAAATGTAAATGACAAATTGGTTTGGAATAAAAATATTAATTCCAAGAACATATTTGAATTGAAATAATTTTAGATTACTATTAGTGTATAAAATAAAATATAATTTAATTTCTGCAATTTTACATTAGAATATAATCTTTGGCTAAAATTCTTTTGGTAAAGTTCCAGTAATAGTAACTGCGGTAAAATAAAATATTATTTTTAAGTTTTGTTACATTAACCATTATTTTCTATAACCTCTATCATTTTATTTGATAACCAAAATATGGAGAGAAACACATTGAATGATAGTTTTAATGTCATTCAAAATTACTGTTTCAAAGAGTGCGTCAATATACAAAGCATATGATACAAGTGCACACTAAAAGTGGAAGACTAATATAATTATCTTTCATGAAAATAATAAATTTTTGAGCAGAGCTTTAACACAATAGAGGATAATGTCATGACAACAATAGGGTTCTTTTGAGACGATTGCGTCTGCTATGTACCTGAAGATAGTAGAAAAAATCACTGAAGAAGGAACCATCAAGAATTCTATTATAATTATGCAAATTTTTATCTAGAAACATAAAGAAACATACATATTCACATTTCTTTAATTTACATTAAAAATACTACTCATGGAAGATTAATTGACTTAGGAACTACATCGTATATATTTGATCCCTTTCAATTAGGAGATGCATGACATTGGATCATTACTTCACTTCAACAGCAAAACTCCTCAACTTCTTATTGAAAAATAGTAACAATATTTATAATTTTTTTTGGACGTAATGCTTCTAAATTTACTTTTTCATTACACATGATGAATACTAAGAGTTAAGGAAAGAATGTCAAGAGTTAGGAATATTTCTTTCACATTAATTATTTTCCTTTTGTAAGAATTTATAAAAAGTAAAATTACCTTCATCTGTTAAAGGAATCCATAAGTTACATGAGAAAACATAAGCAAATGGCAGACCAGATTCTTCTAAGCTGTTCGTGCCTCCTCGACCACCACTAATAATCAAGAAATTTTCACTGACAATGGATGCATGGAAGTATCTTGGTAACGGCTTTAAAAATAAAAACACAAGCTTTACTAGTCAATGTAAAACAAAATATCATCAATAAAACAATTAATCAATGTTATAAATGGTTAGTATTACATAACAATTTTAGTTTTTGAATAATGCTCATTCAAATTACAAATCTATTTCAATTCATTAATACTTGCAAGAACATCTATTACTTATATGAAAATGACATACACAAGTTTATTTTTTAATAGCAGAAAAAATGCTTTAACACTCACATGTACAAAATCATCTCAAGAGAAACAATTACAAATGGTCATTTATGTAAAGTTATATAATTACTATATCTGAACTTTGTTTTTGAACTTAATAATTTACTTTGTGAAATAAAATACCATTAATATAGCATTTCATACAAATAAGATATATTTGTAGAACTCTCACATGCATCACTTACTCGAGTTTGCAATTTATTCACTTTATTATCAGGTGGTAATCGAAACCATTGACTCGATGGATAGTGGAATGAATACAGGTAGTTAGAAGGTGCAACACGTTCAATATCATATAAAACACCTCCAAATATATAAATACTTTCAGTGGGTGCATGGTATACACTAGTATGACCATAAATGCCTGAAATGAAGATCAGAAAATTAAAAATGCCTTATTGATTTGAGCATGATAATGAAAGGATAAATATTTTTATAAATTTATACCTATAGGCTGAGCACCAGAGCAGTTGACGTTGAGCCAATGTCTACTTTCTAAGTCAAACTCCAATACTTTTTCAAAGAAACCATAAGCAGGAGAAAAGCCACCAATAAGTACAAGCCGATTACCTATTGCAGTTAATGTAGAACCAGCCATTGAAAGTACTCCATTTGAAGTCTGCAAATTAGTGGTATTATATCATTTACTCCAAATTAGAATGAATTACATATCTGTTAAAGAACTAACATTCTATCAAATTACATAAAATTTATGTTGACATATTTTTCTATTAATTTCACACTTAATTTTAACCACAATATATGTATTATATTATAAAATAATGATAAATTTATATTCTAAAATATAATAGGTCCAAATGATCTAATATATTTTATTCTTAAAGGAGGAGAGAAACAAGATGCACAAAAACTATTGATGGAAAAATATGAGCTGATGCATTATTTTACTTTATTTTTACCCTTAAAAAATGTGGAGCTTATTTTTAGAAAACCAAATAGTTGTTTGGTATTTTGTATAAATTCTTGGCCACAGAATCCCTAAGTCTCATGAATCTAAATAGCATACTATCATGTAGGTTAGTAGCTCAGTTCTACTAAATTTAAAAAAAAAAAAAAAAAAAAAAAAGAAGAATGCTTAAAAACAATATTGAAAACTAAATTAATACAATTATTACTGTTTAGTAAATAAATTCTCTTTATTTTCAGATTCTTTAAATTATTCAATTATATATTACATATGCATATTAGACTTATTTATTGATGGAATTATTCAATAGACTTATATTGTAACACAATCACAAAATTATGATTACACATGATTAGCTTTGTAATTACATTTAATTTGTCAGTTTTTTTTCAGTTTCTCCATGAATCTTTTATGATTATTTTAAACTCATTCATACTATCTTTCCAATTTTAAGATTTTATATCTGTCAATTTCATTAAAATTTTTCCTTTTTACTTTATATATATATATATATATATATATATATATATATATATATATATATATA
>JAPDSC010085547.1:27648-39808 GCA_026290005.1 Latrodectus geometricus | reverse complement strand
AAATCCAAAAGTGATAGCTTTATTTGTTTGTAATAAATCGAAAAAAAAAAATCAACTCTAATGGGATCAAAATAGTATTCAAAATAATAAAGAATTAAAATCAGATACAAAGCTATAAAAAATTTTAAAAATCATATTCTGATCATGTATATAAATTATGATAAACACAAAATAAAAAAAAAAGAGGGGGAAAAAAATTGCAGAAATTAAAATTAATTTTCTATAGCTAGTAAAAATTGTAGGTAATAACAACATGAAAAATATTTTATTTAAGAAACTTAGGATTTCCTTATTTTTAATTTTCATTATGTGTTAAGATTTATAAAGTTTACTCCTATGTTAGTAGTATTTACCAATTAGAAATAACTGAAAAAAAATTATTGAAATTTTAAACAAACAAAAAAAAAAAAAAAAAAGGCATGAGATGTATGAGAATTACTAACTGTTATTTCAGGCAGTTGAATCCAGACATGATTAGATGTAAACACCCAAAAATCTCCAAGCACTGTTCTCTCACCAAGTCCTCCATAGACATACATGGATTTGTTCAAGAATGCAGCTGCATGAAAATGACGAGTTGGAGGAGCATAATCGGTTAATATCTAAAAAGTGAAAAATTAAATTAATGGAAAATAAAACTCTTTCTACACTTATGATTCACAGTTTAACAATTATATAAAATAAAAATATTGCACTACAATTACAAAATGAAGAAATAAAATATAAAAATATCAAGTGTTTTATAGGGTACTGGGGAAAAAAATTCAATAGTTTCTGAATGAAGTAAATATTTTTAATTCTGATTTTCAGGTATTGCACATGACAAAAAAATTAAATGAAAAGTTTCTCAAAATGTTTGGCTCTTGAAAGGGCAAGGAAACAAAATCTCAACTCAAAATTCACAAAGAGCTGCTAAATGTAAGCCCACTGAAATAAACTTTATCACAGTTATTATCACTAATTACCAATGTTCTATGGTTTTAGATCGATTTCAGTAGACTTGATTTTTAATATAAAAAAGTCTATCAATGATAAATCAGGTCTATAGTAAACAAAAACAATCTCAGGTGGATTAGAATTGGGAATCTTCTTGTGATGACATTATTGGATATTTCATTAGCCAAATCAATTAACTCATCTTTCTGAATCTTATTAAATTTTAATTCCAAAGCTGTCTACATTCAGAACAAATTTTGAAAGAAATCAGTGAAAGAGTGCTTATTAAAAATCGCACAATTAAAAGGGCAAAACAATTCATTAAAACAAAAATCGTACAAAACAGTATTGTTCACCAACCTTATGCCAAATGAATGTTATAAAAATAATTGTTAAAACCACTAATATCAAAAAGGACAATCACACTTTAATTCACAGAGTGCTTCCTAGTTTTTTAGCTCAGCATATATGACCTTGTTGTTTCACACTAACAATCGTTGATTAAGTCTCAGAAATTGTTTGCAACGATTTTTTGTTTTACATAAGACTCCTATTTTCCTTAAGGATGAGGAACACAAACACTACAGAACTGAAAAATCAAATGATAGACGTATAATTTTAGATGACCTTGCATTTTTAATGAACCAGATCATCTCACCTTAATAAATTGAATTCAAAGTAACAAGAAAAACAGCAGGGATATTGCCAACTTTTTTGAACACATAAATGGATTTAAAATAAAATTAACATTTTTAATTCTTCATTAGAAAAAAATTATTTTTTTTTTCAAAGTTGTAAATACTATTTTGAAGTAATGAAGGGTTTTAAGTATCAACTTTACCTAACTTAAAATATGTTGACACAATTGCAGAAGAACTCACAAAATGATTTAGCAATTAACTTTTAAAATATTGGAAGAAAACTTTCGGTTTTTTTCTCAGCCTTTTACAATTCAGTAGAGAATGTAAGCAGAGCACACCTTCAAATAGGAATTGTGTGATTTGCAATCAGATCTTTTTTACGAAGAAAGAACTGAAACTGAATTGGACTTTTTCAAATTGCTGCTTGAAAAAGAATACCTCAAATTGTGAAACTTAGGGCTTACACTAGGTGTCTTGCAAAAGCAGTTTCTCTAACATGAAATATATAAAGTTAAAAAAAATATGGAAGTTCTGGAAATATGGAATCTTTGATAAGTCTTTTACTCAATTACTTTGTTTATCAACAACAAATATTAAAGTTAACATTGATGTATTAATTAGTAAAACTCAATATCCTTAAATTTCCTGCTAATTTTTTTTAATTTAACACTTTTTTGAATACATTAAAATAATACAAAGACATTTTTTTGTGTAAACCATCATAATAAAACTCACTGGACCACCACATTTTTTTAAAGTGACTCTAGGGGCACTTGTTATTGGACGGCCCTAACTTGGATAACAGCTGATATAGAAAAAAATATTATTCATTTGAATATATTTCTACCAGGTGTGATACTGAACCTTCTTTGAAATAAATTTTGTATGTTAATACTGCAGTCACATAGGAAAATTATTTGTTTTTTGATTACCAAATGCCTAATCAACAACATAATTCAATTTTGAGGTAAGGTTAATCGAAAAAAACTTTATTTTATATTTTCATTAATTTTGCCGGTTATTACCATCACAAATATTTTCTTTGATGTTTTTCAATACAATCTAAATATATATAAATTTTATCACAGATATATTTTTGAAAGAAATTTTTTAAAACCAATTAATATAAAATCAAAATATCTTTTAAAATTACTTCATAACACTAATCATAATGACTTACTTTGATCCATAAATGACTAGTTGTATTGTATAAGAATAAATCATTTAAGTATCCTGCAGCAGAGGAATATCCTCCAAATAGTATGAGGTTTTCTGTGATTCCTCCATCATTGTAAGTAAGTAGAGAAGAGCCTATTCTTCCAATAGGCAAAGAAATATTGCTGGGTAAGGCTCGATGATACTCATAAAGCAATTCCCAAGATAAAGCATGAAGTGGCATTTTAGTAGAGCAATCATCACCAGCAAAATTCTTGTTGCAAGTGCAAAGTTTATATGGCTAGGAAAAAATAACATTTCTATAATTATCAAAAGTATATTATTCATTCAAATGCAAAATAAATAATTAAATAAAACTGAATCTGCTCACAAAATGAAAGATGTATATTTACATATAATTAAAGACATTTTTTAAATAACTAGCAATGCTTTCAAACATTATCATTGTCATCTGTTAGTTTAATTTCTAAATTTTTTTCTTTTTTATTAAAATATGTAGAAAAACGAAGTGCCAAATATGTCTGGATATTAAACACTGTGGGTTTCACATTAGACTGACCACTTAAACAGGCTATATGCTTCACACCCTAGGATTCTTATCAAGAAAACAGACATGGGTAATGTACCCAAGAGGACAGACATGACACTGAATTTAATTAGTTACACACTGAAAAGAGAGCATTTTAATAAATACTAAAAAAAGTAAATAAATAAAAGAAAATCTGTTTGTTTTTACTCAAAGTTAGTGAAAATTTTTGTTTCAATGAATTTTATGAAAAGATATCAAAGTTAAGAAATTAAAATATACAAAATTAATGAATACTTTTACCATTGACAAGTTTTATAAATTTAATATTCAACAAAATATTTTATCTAATACACACACAAATTAAATAATTCTTAATATTCTTATCCAAAACTTATAATTATCAATGAATTATGTGCTTTTACGCATGCACCTGCAGAGATGGGAAGTAAATAATTGTCTCTTGAAAGACTTCAAATATCAATAATCAAGTATTTTTAAATTTAATTAATTTTTTTTTATTCTTTAACTTTGAGGGGAAAAAAAACTATGCCTTGAAAAATTTAATACAGAGTCATGTCCAACTAACACACAGTCCAACTAACTTCTTTAAAATAATCACAAATATTCTCTTGAAATAATCCTGAATTCTTCATAAGTGAAGTATTAATATGTATAGTTTGTAATATTTTAAAAACTAGATACTGATAGAAAATATTTTCAAATCTTACATATAACGTTTTATAAAACAAATTATAAGTTTATCAAATATAAAAATAAATTAAACTTTTCACTGATTTCAAAATTCAAGTTAACATACAAGAGCAACATTTTAACCGTTTATTAATATAGAAATTAAATGCTTACTGCAATGCATTGTCCTTGATTCAAATTGCTTGAGCATTTATTAGGACACAATTGTTTTTTGCAAGCTGAACAATTTCCATCTGCAATTGCATTTTCATTGCAACAGTCTTTACTGATAGCATTTGGAAGCCTGATGTATGAAGCATTAAATCCATGAGCAAGTGCACCTCTTTTAAAGTGAATAGTTAAGTATCCAGAAGCGGCAGTAGCAATAATAGGATGGGATAAGTTAGTGCCACAAAACGCACCTAACAATGTATTTGGATGCCCAGAAGCAACAAAATTTGGCAAACCATCATACACATAAATGTGATTGTGAGGACAAGGTATATTGATATCTTGGAATATTTTTACTTGAAGATATGTTCCAGTGCTGTAAAATAAATTACATATGATTAAAAATCCATAGGAATGAAATATGCAAAAAAGAAACTTAAAATTAATTCACTTGAGGTAAATTTTTTCAATAAAAATAAACTTAAAAAAAATATCAATATTTATTTTTAATTTCTACTTTGAGAAAACACATCCATATCAATGATAACAGAACTAAGACTTCAATTTATGATTCCATACTATTATTTTTCAATCAAAATATTAAATTTATTTTGATATGAAATTAAAATCATGTTTTTACATTTTTTACAAAAAATGTTTAATATCAATTTTTTTAAGAAGTAGATTTTTTAGATTCTTATTCAATTCTATGGATTCATAAAAAAGTATAATCTTTTATTCAGAAAAATAAGGAATATAATTTAAATTATGTATATTAAATAATATAAAAACAAATCTATTTCTATAAATAGCATTAAAATCTGTATTACAAAGCAGATAATAGGATTTCAAATTAAATTATTGAGAATTTTTCCTTACTATAAGTCGAATGTAATCATGGTTATTTGATACATGAGAGGCTAAAATACTAAAAATCAAGCATTATTGTGTAAAATACTAAAAATCAAGCATTATTTGCGATTTATATCTTTTCATATTCATTGACTACATCTGTCAACAATTAATTTAAACAATAAGATTTTTCTTATCTTTCCTTTATCAGAGAGCACTAACTTAATTACACAGTAGATAAAAGCATCTTATATCATTAAACAAAGAGATCTACAGATAAAAATGATAAAAAAAAATTTTAAAATAAAAAACTAAGGAATAACACTAAAAAATAACATTTGAGAATAAAGAAAATATCATTCAGGAATAAAAACGTTAAAAAATATCACTTGAATGAATATATAACTTCAAATAAGTGGTATTTTCTTTTGTAAAATGTTATTACATTCTGACTGTTAAAATGCAACTTTTAATGAATTGAAAAACTGATGAAAAATTTACCTTTGCATAGGGCCTAAAAGGGACTGCATATCAAGAACAGAATGCACTGTAAGTAGCCAAAGACAATCCTGAGACTCTGATGACATAGCAGGGCTACCGAATTTTCCTTCAATGGCATTTGTGATGACTTTGCGAGGATGACATTCTTCAAAGCATTCACCATTATTTCTAATTTGAAGTAAAGTAAAAAATTCTAATAAGCATAAAGTAATTGTTGACATTTTACAAAATCAAATCTATAACAAAATGGGTTTAATATTATATATTTTATACAAATAGGATAGAACCAATTATTGTGATAAAAGATTATATTCATCAAGAATTTGATTAAAAAATGATTTTTTATTTCATTCATGAATCTTAAAAACATAATATTTAAAATCAAATTTATTATTGTTTAAGTTAAGTTAAGCATCATATAATGTTTGTCAATGTTACAAATATGTTAAACATAAAATGTACCAAGTATCTTAAAAGTTCCCAAGAGAAGAAATTAAATAATAATAGTTTATATGAGTGCAAATATTATAATATGATTTAAAGAATATTTAGCCTTAACTTTTAAATAAGTTTTTCAAAATAATTTCGTCAATCACAACATGTTATTTGATAATCATAAAATACAGAAAAATTTTATGATAAAAAAAATTAAATTTTTCATAAAATTCCTATACTAAATGACTCTAAAAAACGATTTCACAATGTGTAACGAAATGACAGATCCAACAATATTTTTCAAAGTTTTGAATGTTAATTGAGAATTGGAAAACCACTTTCTTGATAGAATTAATTATACAATAAACATTATAATTGCTTAGGAAATGATTTATTAAAGGTAAATATTCCATGCACTTCTTACACAATATTTTTATTTTGAAAAGACAGATCGCCTTTTGTAAAATAATTGAATGAAAACCTTAATTTTCAAAGAATGCTCATAAATACCATAATTTAAGCTTATTTAAGATATTATTTATGAGATTATAGTGGCAGTTGTGAAGACATTTAAACATTTTGAGCACCAAATAGTAATAAAATGAAATGGGATAATTGTTGTCTTTCACTGCCAGTTGTCTTCTTAGAGTAATAGAGTAGGAAAAAACATAATTGTTAAATGTTAAAAATTTTTAATTAATTGTTAAAAAAAATTTTCCAAATTAGAAATGCTTATAGTAACAAAGTCATTTGTATGGCCATCATAAGATGTACTTCAAGAAACTAATGCAAAGGAGAATGTTTTTTACTTTGATAAGATGAATTTAAATAAGTATAACCAATATCAAAATTTGATTAACAACTTGAATATCAAAACGAACAACTTGAAATCTCAATATAAAATTGCTTGCAGACTATACATAATACATGAATCATATTGTACAATATCATCAAAATTACTATAACCAGACTTTTCTTTGCTTTTTAAATTCTTTCTCAGAAAAGTATCCTGAACAACTTTTCATTTAATATTGAAGTAATAAATATATATATATATATATATATATATATATATATAAAGCTGTATAAAAGTATTACACTAACTTTGGATTCCCATAATAGCCATCTTTGCATTTAGAGCAATTTGCACCAACAGTATTATTTAAACAGAAGCAATGGCCAGTGGTTGTATTGCAATATCCATATCGATTGTCACCATGACCGTTACAATTACATTCCTGACAACCAACAGAAGATGTTGCATCACCAAAGCTACCCGGTCTGAAAAAAAATCAAGAGATAAATATGTGTCATAATAAGAAAAACAAATAGCTTAGTTAATCATATCAATAAAAAGTATAAATAAAAGTAAATTTTGCTGAAATAAGTTACAAAAACTAATTAAAAACACTTGAAAACACTTCAAATTATATATATATATATATATATATATTACTGTATAGGTTTTAAACTGTTAAAAAGAGAACAGCAAGCAAAAAAGAATCATTCAGAATTCCAAAAGAGTCTAATAATTATGCTATAAAACAAAAGTGTCAGACAAAGTTAATTTATTAATTATGATTTTTGACATCAACAATTTTTTAACTCAAATTCTGGAAATAAAAAGGAAATAACAATCTTCAAAAATTTTATTTAAAAAAATATAGAGATATGATCAGAAAAATTAAATCTATCATATAATTTTTTGCAGTATTCATCATTACACTATAAACCAAGTTTTCAAATATTCAAGCTAATTTTAGATTAAAAGGATATAGAACATTTAATTTAAGTTATTAAAAAATTTTTTTAAAAATTATTCATCAAATTTTTTAAAGAATTTGAACAGATAAATTCATTTATATTTTTGGCAGCTTTTAAATATTCAACAGAACCTTTCATTCATCACTAAATGGAAAAATGACAATTACCAATAATTTCCTACCCTAGATTTTAACAAGTAAACTTAAATTAGTTTGCTTATAATAAAAACATTCAGGAAAACCTTACAATTGCATACAATAAATTCTCAGTAGATTTTCCATTTTCAACACTAGAATGAAAATTACAATAACAGTAAAAATGCAGATACATAAAAAAAAAAAGATTTTGAATTTAAACATAACAGACCTTAACCAACAAAAGATTTGTTGAAAGAGCTAATATACATTTGATTATATTTCCTTAAAGCTAAATAAATTTATATATAGAGTTTTAGTATATGACATGCGATTTGTTATGAATATATACCTGCACTTTTCGCAGAAATTTCCTTCAGTCCAATCTTGGCATTCATCACACAATCCCACAGCAGTATTGCAAGTGCTATGGTTGTTACAAAGGCAATTGATACTGCAATCTTCTCCTGTCCAGCCGAGATCACACATGCATATGTAGTCAGGAGCATTGGAACAATAACCATTCACGCACTTCACAGAACACCTAAATGAATTATTGAATACTATTTCTAAAGCATCATCAATTTAGTAAATGATCTGACCTACAGTTAACAATAATTTACTGTTTTAAAATAGACTGAAGGAATTAAATTAAGCACAGTACTCTAAATATTAACCAGTTTTTTTTATAAATTCATAAGACAATTTAAAGTTCTAATGCATTTCTGATTTTCACATCTATATACTATATACTATACCAAATGATACATTTGTTGATTAGCAGAAAGTCTTAATGATATGGCTAAAAAACTTCAATTGATAACATTACAATTATAAATAAGGTTATGAAAATTTATAAAAAAATTTATTTATTCTGATGAAAATAAACCATTTTTTTTCAGTTTTTCAGCAAGCTATTGTTTGTTTAAAGAGTTATACAACTTAGGAAAAACATTTAGACAATTAAAGAAAAAA
This sequence comes from Latrodectus geometricus, assembly GCA_026290005.1. Classification (NCBI taxonomy): domain Eukaryota; kingdom Metazoa; phylum Arthropoda; class Arachnida; order Araneae; family Theridiidae; genus Latrodectus; species Latrodectus geometricus. The sequence goes on along the minus strand of JAPDSC010085547.1, from coordinate 31,004 downwards.
TAAAGAAAAGTCCAATGGATTATCAGGAAACTAGTAACCTTTATTTATTCAGCTTGAAATTTTTTAAAAAATTAATTTCTATATTAAATAGCACAAAAACTAAAGGTACTATAGTCACAAGACAAAAAAGAGATTTTATAAAAAGAATATAGATTTAATATTATGAATATTAGAGAAAGTAATGTCTTGATAAGTCGAAATTGGTTAAATATTTAAATAATTTTTCCATAATTAATAAAAAATTCATCTAATTAGGTATTAAAAAATTTTTTTTGATACTTCAGAAATACATATTATAAAAATTAATTATATTTCAATTCATTGATATGTCTTCTCCCAAGATGTTTTTTAAGATATATTAATAACCTAGAGCAATAATTGGCCATCAAAATTAAAACATTAAGAAGACATGTTACACATAAAAATATTCTTTAATAAGGAAATGATTAGCTTTTCAATAAATTTACTTAATATAGTGGGTATCAATGGTACATGCAATGTGTTTAAGCAAATAAATTGTACAGCAAGTTTCTCAAACACAACTAGGCCTGAAATACTGTTACCTAATAGAAAGTTGTTGTCTTATGTAGGAAGAAATGCTTTACCAGCATATTTTCATTTTGACAGAGATCTCATTTTAGCTAAGAGGATTGCAGTTAAACATTTAGCAATATTGTAGCTCATATATGTCAACATCTCATGACTGTAGACTGTGGAATTGATGAGTTCGGCTAAGTCATCTAAAATATTATGCTAGATCTCAGCATCCCATTCAGCTGAAAAATGTATGCATGGCCTTAATGGATTGTATAATATTGTCACAAACACTGAACCAAAGAATGGGATAATTTGCAAACTAATAAGTGCCTACCGGAACATTTTGATGACACTTTCAATAGCATAGACTGACAACTAAGAGACTATGTTTTCAGATAGGAGTGTCTTCAGTAATGTGATCAATGATGAACCTGGATACAGAAAAAAAGTGATGCTACATTTTCATATAAATCCTGGTTCATGATAATGACCTACATACTTGGTAGCATTAAAGAGAAGTATGCAGCCAGTATCTATTCTATATCCTATTGGTCTTTATTTGAATGGTGAGTTTGTCACTTAAAGGTCATTTTTGACATATAAATATGTAAAGGCTTAATTAGATCAGGAAATAAAGTTTAATGTGCATTTTGAACTATTACAAAACAACCAAATTTGAGATGGGAATTCAACCTCTAAGGTGTAGAATTAAGGAACAGCAATGACATTGACAAACATGTTATCTCAATGACCAATCTCCTGGAATGATGATATGGATATCAATAGACACATGATTTGGTCACTTCTTGATTGCATTTACAGTGCTTTAAATTATGGCAGTTATATTTCTATTGAGTGTGGCTAATTATCAACCCAGCTTTTATTCAAGAACTGCAAACCACTACACTTAGGCAATATAAAAAAGGATTTTGTATTGCAGTGTAGTAGGGATCTTCTTGACACAAAAAATATCCTATTGCTCTATTTTATAATTATTGCACACTCCAGATTTCTTATTCATAGAAAATGTCAGACAAATGATTGCGAAGTTCATTACTTTACACTGATCTCAAATCAATGAATTGTGACATCCAATAAAGCTGCAATTACAAACCAACCAATCTGTTAATTTTCTAGGAATATCAGTACTATTATTATTAACAAAGGATGTTGTTACAGGTACTGATTTTTTAGGACCAATGTTTCTGAATTCCTTGATATTTTCACTATATATAATATTAACAAATATATAACAAATAAATGATGTTATATATTTATTTAAAAAGCATCCTTTTATTTGCATTTCTTCCAGGTGTAGCAATTTTAATGGTCAGTGGTATATATGCATAAACAAATTATATACTTACGCCCTAGTACAAGATCTTCCATCTCCTTCAAAACCGACATTACATTCACATGTATAAGATTCAGGAGTGTTATGACAAGTGGCATTTTCATGACATTCATGTAAATTCCAAAAGCATTCTTCTAAATCAGGACACCGCTCATATGACCACTGTAAGCTTTCTGGTTGAGTAGAGTTACTTAGATGATGAGAGCAAGAACCTATGGAAAGTAAAAATTAAAAAACATAGCACAGTTTCGAAGGTTCATAAATTAATTTTCATTAGAATAAGCAATATATTAAAGATGATTTATAATTTTAATTTATAAAAATTGTAAGCAAAACTTCGTCCATGGAAACAGTAAGACTATTTTGATAACTAATAAAATATACTTACTCATAAAAAAAAATAAATTAAAAAAATAAAAAAAACTAAGATGCTATTAGCATTTATATTGCTAAAACTTACATTATATATAAAAAATTAATCTTAACACATGGAAATTGTCTCACTTTAAATTCAATGTAAAGCCAAGTTCACAGTCATGAATTTTTAAATCATATTCATTCAATAAAAACCAAAGTACCCGAAAAAGGGCCAGAAAAGTCTCCATCGGTGCAGACACCATTACCAGGATAGTTCGTTGTGCTACACCAACCACAAGTTAGATCTTTGATGCAAGTAGAACATTGGGTATGCCTAGAACAATTGCGGCAAAGTTCCACACTAAGGAAAATACATTAGGCAAAAATTAAATAATAGCTTGAATTTAGGCAGTATAAATGATATAAATAAATCATGTTATTTTCATCATGCCATGAAAATTAATAACAGAAAGCACCCATATGTACAGAGTATTATTCTATTTTAAATGTTTCTTTATTTAAAATCGCATTTAATAAAGCATAATTAGCAAGAAATCGCTTAAATAACAAGATAATGAGTTATAAACATTATAAGTCACTAACATCAATAGTCTTGGTTCTGATATTTTTACAAAATGTTATGAAATTAAAATACACTAATTTTTTGTTTTAAAATGAACTAATTATATTCACAGATGAATTTTTAAAAATATTTCATGATTTAACTTTCATAATATGAATTTTTTATAATGAAATTCACATAAATGTTGGAAGAATGAATAAAAGACGAAAGTTAAAATAGTTACACAGATAAGATCTGATACATTTTGTTAACTTCTAGGAATTCCAAACAGATTTTAAAGAAAATTTAACTAAAAGTAAAAAATAAAAAGTATATTACAGATTTTAATAGCTGCAAAATAAAATTCTTCTCAGTAAAAATATGTGTTCATGTAAATTTATTACAAGGGTAGCAAAAAATAAGTAAATAAAAGATTAAATTTTATACTACAGTTTACGCACAAATTTTTTTTATTAATTAATAAAAATTACGAACATTCATTTATTCAATTTACTAACATTCATGTATTAAGTTTCTAAAACATGA
>JAPDSC010085547.1:0-27638 GCA_026290005.1 Latrodectus geometricus | reverse complement strand
ACATCTAAAATAAACACATCAAATTTTTTATGACATAGAATTTAGAAACATACTGATATTGAGATCCTGGTTAAAAAATAAAGACATTTTTTTTTACCTTCTTTACTATGGTATATGCATTAATACTAATGATGTGTAAACATCAATAAAGAAGGGAAAAAAAATTGAACTTTAAAAATTAAAAGCATATGAAGATGGTTTTATTTTCTGTTATTTTTTCTGAAATTAGAAAAATTAAGTTCAGAAAAAGTTCTAATGTTTTTCATGATATTATAACATAAAATTGATACCAAAAGATTAAAAAAAATAAGTGCCCAATTACTTTTTTTTTTTTTTTTTTTTTTGTTAGGAAAATTAAAGAGTACAATGATATATTTTAAGGAATATTCAGTTCAAACAAATAATTATTTCTTTAAAGTTAAACATTATTCATATAAGTTTATGACTAATTAATTTATATTAAAATGCATATGAAAATAATAACCCAATTCCAGAACGGTTTTCATCCACCCAATCTCTACATCGGCCATATGAATAGGATGATGTATATGTGGAAAAAAGGAAACAAGTTTGTGTCTCTTCACACCAAGCACACATTCCAGGATCAGTGAGACAAGATAAACAATTTGTGCGTCTATTAATGAAAAATGAATAAAATATTAGATGAAGTGCAACAGAAAATACAGAACTTATAATTAAAACATATAAACATTTTTTATTGTTGATAATAGCTCAATAGTATAGTTAAATACATACTAAAATAATTCTGAAAAGATTTTCCTTTAAAATGAATAATTTACATGTTTTAACATTGTTATAACATACATCTTTCTACTGTTTACTTTGGTACAAAGAAACACATATTCCATGAATGAAATTTTAAAATAAATAAAAAATTTCAATTGAAGAATAAAAGCCTAATTAAAAACACTTTTGTTTATAAGTATAAATAAATATGTCCATCTCTTGATAAGTATTTTAGCATCGTAATAAAGGAAATAAAAATTTTATAAATTTATTTAGGGGAATAACATTTTTATCAGAAATTGGAGAAATTTCTGGAAGAAGCATTGCAACATTTGTATTTAAAAGTTAAATTTTCAGCATTGAATCATTTCAGTCAATGTAGCATTCATGCATACTTAAAATAATAAATATATGTTACTCTTACTTGGAAAATGGATAAATATATAGAGAGAAATGTTTAAAAATATTATCAACAGTTATTATGAATAAAAAAATGTTGAAATTGGATATCTAGATACAGAGAGAGACGCTATAGCAAGAACGATGTACATGATGACCTGGCAGGCTTAGATATTAATTTAGATTAAGGTTTTCAAAATCTTATTCTAGAGAATGAAGAATAAGATTTTGAAGGTTTAAAATTACACACTATTTGCTCAGTTAATTATGTTGTAAATTTTTTAATACATTATAGTAATGATAATATGCCATAAGTATCATGCATACAGATTGCTTTCTGAGAACAAAAGTACATTTATGAACATGAGTATAATTTTAGCAGTTTTTATATATATTTTCGAGTCATGTTTTCATTTTATGCATTTTTCTTAAGTGTTACGTCATGTATTACAAAATATCGATCAAAATTAGTGATTATGATGTTCATTAAGGTGCCATTCATGCTAATGTAGACTTTCTGATAAATTTTAATTTTTAAGCCATTTTCCTTTAGCATGACCCTTATGCTGTTGCAGTTTTTCTGCCGAAAATGTATAATACATAGTTAAAGTTATAAAAAAAACAATGAAAATTTTATTTTTTTAAACATAATTGACAACTTACTTAGGACATGGTGCAGGGCAGAGGTTAGGATCCTGCACAGATAACCTGAAACGACCACGACGCACGCAGATAGCAACTTCTACAGCCCATTCACAGGAAGACATCTATAGTTCATGAATACAAATATGCCATTATTTTTCTATAATACAGGATGACCTACATATCATTTGCAGTTATATAGGAATTATTAGCAAGATAAATAAGTGAGCTAATTTATTTCATAGGCTATGATTTTAAAGGTAATAAGATTTTAAATCAATAGGTCATAAGACGTCTATTACATTTTGTTCATTTTATAATTACATTTAACTGTATTAATGTAATTTGTATTTAAATTTATTAAAAAAATTTACATTTAATTACATGAATTAAAAGCAATCCTCTTATTTCCATAGTTGCTCAAATTTTCAAAGATAGCAAATAAATTAAAAACATTGAATCAATTTATTTCCAAATATAAAAAAAATTAAATAATCAAATTTAAATTTATATTAATTTTTTTGTATTATACAAACTTCAGTTTCAGTATTATAATCTGCCATAATAATTAATTAACCTTGTGAGTGATTTATTATTTTTTGATTTAAAAAAAATTTAAAGGCTACTTGTAATTTAAATTTTTTTTACATATGTTTTAACAGAAATCTAGCTAGTTTACATCAAAATGAACAACATGTATTTATTTTAATTAAAAAATATATTTTCCAAATATATTTCCGAAATCACACACATACTAAAAGAATTTTTGCCTATTAAATTTACATAATAAAATCATGAAGAAAACTTGCATATTAAACATTGCGTATGCATTTTAAATAAAAAAAACATGTATTAACAAAAAAACACAATCAGTAAGAGAAATTTTAATAACATACCTGGGTACATTGTTCACAATATATGTAGTCTGAACACACAGAGCAATTATCTGGATGGATGACTAGAAAGCTACTTTTACCATTTTTCTGGCACAGTACTCGGTAACCAGTTTTTGGATAGCATTGTTTGTTACTTTCACACCATCCACATAAAGTGTCAGTTAGACAAGACAGACAACTACTATGCTTGAAACAGGAGCCATTCTTGTACAATTCTAAATGCTTGTGATCAATGACCTAACAAACAGGAAAATAAAAATTCATTAGAAAGTTTAAGTTTTAGCCTATTTAAATATATTTGTTACTGCGAAATTAACTTTAAATTTATATAATTTAAAAAAAAGAAGAGATTAAATAAGATTTGAGGTGAGAAATCAGAGTAGTTACATCACATTTGGATTTATATTTTTAATGGAAACACACATTGTGCATAAACTCATGATTCATACACAGATTTTTGATGACTTTCAGCAGTATAATGGTTTCAAATTTTTTTAAATTAAATATATATAATTTTAGTGATTTCCTTTAATCAATATAATAAAATCTTACAATTTTTATATCTTTTCCGAAATAATAGTATAGAAATTTTTAAAGTGAAAACAATCATAAGTAAATAATCAATATGTATGCATTATTTCATGCTTCTAGTTTAACGATTCATAAAATAATTGAAGAAAACTGGATTGTAAAAGCAATTTTAAAGCCAAAGTTTTCAGATCATACCAAATAATAATAATTTTTAAATTACCAAAGATATACATGATAGAATTTAAGCTATATATTTATTATTTAATAGAATCAAATGCTGAATATTATGATTTAGGAGCATTTGATAAATATTATTATTATTTGCATAAATTTCAATAAATGTATTTTCTGATATTTTGAAATAACAAATTTACAAATGTAAATTATAAATATAAAAGTTTTCCATATCTAATTTTCTTAATTTTTCATACTAAATTTCGTGTGTCTAATAAATTAATATAAAAATATAATAAACAGACATAAAATATTGAAGTAAATTATACAATAAAACTTGTCAGAATCTGAAAGATTATATTTTAAAATTCATAATTTAAAAAAAATAATAAAAATTAATACATTAGTTAATATGTGATATATAAATATGTGTATATAAATATTAATCTTTCTCTCACCCTTACACCTATACTACATTTTACAGATTTATATAAACTATTACAGCATAACTTGTGTTCTCAAAATTTTAAAGCAATTAAAAGAAATGAAAATTACAATGGCATATGAAACTAAAATACACCATCTCAAGTGCATAGTATTTTAATGAATTTTTCAAGGGTATTAATTGTCTATTTAAGCATAAAAAAATACAATTACAAAAAAAAAAAAAAAAAAAAAAAACATTAGCTTATAAAAGAAGTAAGATTAACAAATTTTAACATTAATGTCTTTATTACAATTTTTTAACAGTTTCATAAAATGGTTCCTGCTATATCCCTCATAATTCATTATTGCAATCAATAAGAAATCATTTGACATCACTAAGCACTTTATTTCAAAAGAAAGAAGCAACTAACCTCAAATTCTACAGAAAATGCAGTCCATTTCAACTGAACGACAGAAGTTTCATTCAAGAAAGCTGGAATTCTAACAGTGAAATCGAACATATATTTGTTGCCTTCTGATGTGTCAGGGAAGAGGGGAACACCACGTGCTCTATGAACATCTGAACAATAAAAAGATGGTCTTGGACTATGGCTGGCAACTACTTCCTGAAAAAATAGTTTAGTTATTTTAAATTTTTATTTTATTTGACAGATGAATAAAATACTGGTTGTTGTCATACATGGTAATATAGTTTGTTCTAACATGTATCCGGTTATAACAATGAAATCTATCTCTTATCAATAATAAATTATAGAATTATGCAGTTCTATAATTGATTAAGATTTATAATAAAATATTTAAAAATACAATTATAATAAGTATTCTAAAGATTCATGTATTTAAAAAGTTAGGAATGGTTTGGTGTATACAAGATATTACATAAAAATATTTTTATAAGTTATACTATTACTCATTAAGACAATAACTCTTATATAAAAGAACATTGAAATTAAGATCGATCAATGTTAATAAATCATTAAAAAAATGATATTGTTCATCTATGCAGATTAATTCCTTTAAGTATCAATTTGGTATTATGTGAGAAAAGTGATTCATAAGTAATACATAAGGTTATATTATTTACAACACAATGTAACATGGAATATAAAGAAAATATTCTTGAACTGACAATCAAAATGATGACCTTTATTCATCTTTTATGTGATAGATAAACATTGCAAACTATGACTATGATATTTAAATTTCATAACCTAAAACCCATAGTTCGCTTAGAAAAAAAATATTTTTTATGATTTTTGGAACATTTTTATTACATATATTCCAGAAAGTGTTGTATATATTTTAACATAAATAATTGGAACACTTAATATAGTACACTGTACCATCATTATCTTAAATAAATAGTTAAAGGAAATTTTTAAAAATTAAAATAATTTCTTTTTAATTTGAAGATGTCTTGACTTATAATCATTTAAAGTTGCCTTTACTTTTAGAAATTATTTAGTGTCTTAAATATAAAATTGAGACAACTATTATAATATTATCCAGATATGAACTAATTTAACTGAAGTTATAAAAATAAGCTTGTCAAACTTTTGGAAACAAATATTTTTTTTTTTGATAAAATAAGGTTTTATTAAAAATTCTGAAAATAATTTTAATTAAATTACAATCATTAGTGACACATTTGCAAACACTAAAAAAATTATATTAAAAAAGTTATTAAAATATTAAAAATAATTTTTTTCCAGATAATAATGTTAATTTAAAAAGTACAAAACAATAATACATTAAATCCAATTTAATTAATAGTAGGTTATCTATTAAATTGGGGAATAAGTTCGTAGTGTTTTTACCAAAGACTTTTATTTAAACAAAAAATAATAATTATATCAATAAGACAACTTGCACCCCCAGTTGCACAAGTCAACAAAACCACACTCCAAGAGCTTGAATGGGAGGTCTTTCAGTATCCGCTGTATTCTCCTGACCTTGCACCAACCAATTATCATCTTTTCTGCTCCTTGTCAAATCATATGAAAGGTGTTACCTTCGATAAGAAAAAGATCCTTAAAAACTGGCTCAAAAACTTCTTTAACACTAGACCAGGCGATTTTTGGCAGAATGGCATCAACAAATTGGTTGAGAGGTGGGAAGAGGTAATAAACAGCAATGGCGAATATATAATTGATTAACTTATTGATAATTGTTTTTGTTTAAATAAAAGTCTTTGGTAAAAACGCTATGAATTTATTCCTTAACCTAATAAAAACAAAATATAAAAAGAAAATACACAAGCACAATTAGAGAAAAGCATACAATAAAGTAAGAATGTTTTAAATGTCAGAGAAGAAAAATGTTAAAAATATATTATTTTAATAATCTTGATTTTAACATAACAATATTATTGCTCACCTGCATAACATTTATTTAGGAAAAACAATTAAAGCATTTTTTTCAGATAAGTGTAAGCTTGCAATTATTTTTAGAATAAAAAGTGACAATCTCTTGTTTAAAATAATTTAATAGAAAAATATTTGGTGCACCTAGAATAAAATATGTAATGATATAGTAAGTAAAATAAAATATACAATGAAATGTAAACTATATTAACAAAGCAATATACAAATCATTTTAATATTATCTAATATAAAATCTATATATACTGAAAAATTATTAAGTGGTTAGAAAATAAATACTTATAATGAAAATTGGAAAATTTTTGTTATATAATAAAATATTACATTTATTTAAAACAACGCTGGGAAAAATTTAGTATACATATTTAAACTGAAGACAAAAATCTTTGTTAATGCAAGTGCAATTGAAATTGCTTACAAGATTATTTGATGTGGAATCATTGCTAAGACTAAAAATTGCATTAGAAGCAGCAGAACAAATAGAAAGTCGCAATTGTGACATCCTTTCTGAAAGAGGTTTTGCATTGAGAGGATGAAGGAAGCCCAAAAAGTTTACAATATTTTCCTCCATTCCATTTGCATCATATCTTTGAATTTCTGAACGAAAGAGTATTTCCTCTGATGCTTGGCGTAAGTAGGCAACCTAAATTAATAAAATATGAATTATAAAAGTTACATATCCTTAAAAGAATATAATACATTAACTACCTAATTGCTTCAATTAATTCGTAATATTTATTGTTACATATTTTTTATTAATTTCCTATAACTTTCAATAAAATATCTTATTATGGATATTGCAAACGTAGATTTTTCAAATTACAAGAGAAGTCTAAAATACATTTCATAGTTGTTTTTCTTTAAAGGAAAAGACAAACAATATTCTTGGAATATTATAATGAATAAAATTATGAATCACTAATACAACAGTTTTAATAAAAATATAAAATTTATCAAAAGATATTAAACACATTAATGTGTATAAATAACAATAGTCACTGATTACAGCATTTCAAGTAATAAAACAAAAAAATTTAATTGAATAAAATATGTTATAGACAATTTGATACATGCTTTGAAAGATCTAAAAAAATTGCATTAGAAGGTAATCTAACCTTTCAGCTAATGCTAATTTTCAAAAGTAAAAATAATTTGCATAAAAGAGGGGAAAAAATGTAAAAACCTATTCATTATAATTTCAAAAATTTGAATTTATACATTAATAATAAAAAATTATTATGCAAACATATATAAGACAGCATAATTTTTGAAGAAAGGAGAAAAATAAGATCCATTTTTATTAAAAGGATAAACAGGGAAAATTGACAAGCACGTAATCTACAAAAAATTTCCCAATGTTATGAAGGCCATATTGAATACATAAAAATATAAAAAAATTACAATGTTAATTCAAATTTCATTTTAAGTATTTGCTAAAAGAATGAAAATACATATCTATATTAATGTTATTTTACAGCAAAAAAGAAATTATTAGAAATCTCTAATAAAAACTTGTTTTTAAATAAAAATTTTGACAATTTTCAAAACTTAAAAATTTCTATAAATATAAAACTGACATTTTAGAAATGCATATTTGAGTTAAGCATTCAATTTTATTATAATTTGAAAAGTGCTTAATCTCATAATTTTTATATATAGGTTTATCAATCCTTTCTCTTTTAAATTCTGTTTCAGTTCAATTGATTCTGTTTTGAATCATCCAACTGTTGAATATTAATAACATAAAAGTCAGTTTATTTATAATGTAAATAAACCAACTTTCATGTTATAATACTTTAATATGTTCAAATATTTCAACAGGATGTTTAACTTTTATGTTAATTTATAACCTAAAAGAATGCATCCAGCTACATATAAATACAAATAATATTCAATATCATTCCAACATCACTAAGGAAATTCATTTGGGTATAAAACAAAATTTTTTTTTCTAATGGCGGGCACCCTTGAGCAAGTAAGTACATTAGCCTATTTGCCGCAACAAGGCCGGAAATTGCTATTCACTTTATCGTTACTCGGTGGGCTGTGAACCAAGTCACGGTGGTATGAGTAGCATTGCCCATGCCACATCACCACAAACCCGTTTATAGGGCGGGCCACATTCATCCATCATGTGGCCCGCCCTATAAACGGGTGAAATGAGGAAAGGACAAGAAACACAGAGAGAAAGTATATCCATGCCCAAGCCGGGATTCAAACCCAGGTCCTCCACATCCGCAGTCAGTTACGCTAACCACAAGACAAGTTGGGCGGCATAAAATACAAATATATTACTGACATATATATTAAACAGACAATGATGCAAAAAAAAAATGAATATAGCAAGAGGTGTGAATGGCTAAGATATGAAGTTAAATGATTAAAGAGTAATTTTTAAAAATAATTTTCAATTATATATTCTTGACATTTTATTTGCAATTTAGAATAAAATAATATCATTTTTAATGTTTCAACATTGTAAAAATTAAACAATCCCTGTAATTATGGTTTAAAATATGTTTACAGGATAAAAAAAATGAAAGCAAAGAAAAAACAAAACAAAACAAATCAAAATATGAAAATAATAAAACAAAGGAAAATGTAAAGAATTTAAATAATAAAAAATTCAAGAAAAAAATGCTTTCTGATTATAAAATTAGACAAAAATTTAAAACATCATAATAATAGTAAAAATCAGTGGGATAGTTTCTGAGTAAATTGCCAAATCAAAACAAATTATCATTTAAACTATTTGTTTTATGCTTATATTTCTTATTTAAAAAAAAAAAAACAATTTTTTTTATTATGCTACTTATAATGAGAAAAATAATAAAATATACATATACAAAAGGACACAAAAAGATGAAAATACTCTTGGAGTCTTTGAGCGGCATGTACTAAGAGCCATTTTTGGAGATATACAAGTTAATGGCTTACAATAGAGAGTTTTAAATTTAGAATTCCAGTTTGCCTTCAGAGAAATTGATATCATCAAATATATAAAAATACAAAGAATTAAATAATTGGTTATGTTATTAGAATGAACAAGGAACATTCAAGACAGAAAATACTCTTGGCCAGGCCCTCTGGAACAAGAACTAGAAGCAGACACAATTTTAGATGAGTTGATTGCCTAGACAAGGGATATCACCATATTAAGAGTGATCAATAGAAAGACTATGGCCAAAAATAGAGAGATCTGGAGAAAAATTCTTGAAAAAATCAGTCCCACTTAGGGCTGTCATGCCATTGAGGAAGGAAAGAATGCAAATATAAAACAACATCCATAAGAAAAGAAAGTATTTATCAATGAAAGAAATTTTTAAATGTGGGTAAAATATTTTCAGGCAAGAAATCAAAGATAATAAGTTACATTTTTATTACAGTTGGAATGTTCTTACCTCACTTATAAGGAAGTAAATAAAATAAATAAGTATAAGAATTGTCTGTCAATTTATATATAATAAAAATAAATAATTTATTACACTTATTTTTTTATTATTTGTTGGTTGACAATATCTTATGGATATTTATACTCGTTATATTAAAAGTTAGACTTTATATTTATTTAAAAATCAAAATATACAAAGAAACTTACATCATCTGGTTGAGAATAATTAATAGGATGTCTGTACTTAATAGACACAATCCCTGGAGGAAAATCTTTCAAATAACATTCTTCGAGAGTAACTGCATCATGACCAACAGCACCCCACCAATTGTTTGAAGAAGGGCCACCAGAGTTATTATTTGATGAGCAAGTGGAAGGGACTTCTAGAAAAAGAAGGAAAAACACAGGTTTATAAATAAAGTACTTTTATTTAAAAATAATAAATAAAAGATTAACCTTTTTTATTAATTGATAAAAAAATTTACCTAGCTGTCAATTTTGTACTGTTGAAATAACAAGAAAAATTTATTTCTGTATTAGTTATTAACATTTTAAAATGATCATTTAATAAAACAATAAATGCACAACAAACAGTCCATCAACTTTATAAATGTAAAAATACTAAATTGATTTTCAAAGTATAAATAATTTTATTCAATACTTTATTAAGTTTTAAAATTATTATAAAAAAGAGTGATAGAATTTAAAAAATATTCTTTTTTATCAATTAACTAAATTTATTCTTACCATCAACAGAGTGGCACTTCATATCTGGAACACACCAAAAGCAAGAAACAGCTGGAAAAGGATCTTGACTATCATTGATGACATTCTCAATGTAGGATTGTCCCCAAATAAGGCATGAAGGGCAGTCACTTAAAGCAGAGCAGAAACCAGGACAATAGTCCGCTGTAAATTCATTGCATGACTAATAGGAAAAAAAGCCAAAATTTTAATAAATAAAATATTTATAGTTAAAAGTATAGATTAAAAATTGAAATTTTTTAAAAGCATTTTAAAATCCATTAACTTTATAGATAAAAGTTTGAGAACTTTAAATTAGTACATGATATTCACTTATAAAAGCACATACTCAGAAGTACACACTTTTATTTAATATAATATAAAAATAAGATATCATTAAATATATAAGTAAACAAAACATCTGCTTATCAGAGGAAATAATTTTACCTATACAAAACATTTAGGTTATTTAAAAATTTATTTTAAAATCATTATGAATTGTTATTTTTAGCAACAAGTTAACAATAAAAAAATTTGCATCAAATTGAATAACCGATAATCAAATAGATGAAATGTTTCATCCTGTAATTTGCCTGATTGAAAATTAGAATTTCAATGATTTAAATATGCGGTTAAAGTTGTGTAATTTTGTCGTCGAAAATTATTTTATTTTCCTTAGATGATTTAACATTATTTGCATTTATTATGGAGATTATGAAAATGACATATTTAAGCATGGAAAGAAAAAACTTACCAGAAAAAACTGAAAAATTTATAATTAGTAATCTTTAAATAATATTTTTGAATTGAATACTAAAATTTTACTTGCATATGAACATCATTTTATGAAAATTTTTACTGTTTTATATCAAATATTACTGATAATTATTTATTAAAGTTAAATTTTTTTCCTTCATATTTGTACAAATAGATGTTTCTATTGGCACCATTTTCAAAATAATAATTTAGGCTATAATAAAAAGATTTATCAAACAATTTTATACTCTATGTTTTCTCATTTAAAGTTTTTTTTCTAAAAAATAAGGTATAAATTTTCTGACTTTAAATTGTTTTAAGTTATACAGCAAAGGTTAAATGTTATTCCTGCGATACATTTCTCTAAAACTTAATAAGGCATAAAAATATAAATTTACTGTTAAAACAAATTGCAAAATAATGGATACATATATGAAAAATACAGCATCTTTAAATGGTGATGACTACTATATTTTTCATTCAGTAAGGAAAGATACTGAGAAAATAAATATTATGAATACAAATGACTAGAAAAGAATTATTAGTGACGTACATATTATGGAGACAGAAAATGTTATATATAAAAGTTTGCATTTTGCAATTAAAAGGTATTTCACGCACTTTAATTACAAATTAAAAAGAATAGCAATAAAACTAAATGATTTTTAAAAATCACCTTATGAGATGCCCTTTCTAAGCAAGTATTGGTATCAAAACACCATCCACATGCAAGATTAGCAAGGCAACTTTCAATGTGTATATGCCTATTTAAAAAAAAAAAAAAAACAATGGTATTCATAAAGTAATAAAATTAAGCATAAAACAACTGACTCAATATATTAAAAATTAAAATTCAGTTAAGTTCATAAAATGGGGATTTTTAAGCAGAAAGAAAAACAGTAATAATATGTAAATAATTTCAAATAATGAAGTTTTTTATTGATTTTGGAAAATAATTCAAAGAGCGATGAACACAGAAAATAATCTAATCAAGAGTTGCTTCCTCAAATGCAAAATTCTTGTGAGAAAAAAAGGATAATTTTTTTTTTAGAATTTGTTTATATTACAGAATGAAATATATTCAGCATTATTATTTTTAAGATTAAATTTGTTTTAAAATATGCATTAAAGTTTCAAAATAAATATAATATCATTTAAAAAAAATAATTCAATACATTGAAAAAAAAAATTTTTTTTTTTGCTTATAAATAAAAACATTGATTTACATAAGAATATAGTAAATTCAAGACATTAAAATCCAAAATAAACATAGGGCATCAAGGTAAGAACTTCTAAATATGCACACAAAACAATTTTTTGATTTTAATTTACACTAAAATGTTTAGTTTCTAGACAACACATTTTATTTTAATATTGTGTATTCAAGTATAAGCAAAGCAAATATTGCCTCCACATGTTGTTGATTTTAAGCACATGTGGAGTTCAGAAAATTCAAAACATGGGAAATATAATAGATACAATATTCTGAACTACATTTAGAATCTTAATAAACATGTAAAATAAATCTAATGATAAGAGCAAAGCTGTTCCCTACAGAAATGTTCACAAATTAATTAAAAGCACATTATTGACATGGATAATCATGATTTAGTGCAATAAGTATAAAATAGATAAATTTTTGAATTTATATTTTATTATAAAATATTACTAATTAAAAGATAATTCTTTTTGATCTTTTATTTTTGAAAGATAAAAACAAGAAATTTTAAGGTAATTAAGTAATGATAACAAACATTTACTGCTGCCTCTATGCAATTCATTTTAAATTATTGCTTATAAAACTGCATTACTTGAAATATTTTTAAAAATTTAAAATGATCTACATACATTGAGCAAAAATTTAATATAAATCGTTCACTGAGCACAACTGTAGGCAAGAGGTAAGCAAGAAACTGTCCGCGCATCAATCCACTGTATCCTCCAAATATAATAATAGTATGTCCTCTACGTACACCCATTGAATGAGAAAACACACCTTGTTTGACTGGATTAACAGATCCTGGAAATAATAGAAAAAAACTTAAAAAGTGCTTATTGTACTTCTAAAAGGATTTTATTTTCAAATTCTGTTAATTAATATTGTTACTAGAAAAAATAAAGCTATTAAAATTTTACATAATAGAAAATACCTTGGTTCTGCTCTTTCATCACAATGAAATTTAATTATAACAAATATAATCAAAAAATTATACATTGAAATTCACATATATATTATAAGATGGAGTATGGTATATATCATTATACATCTCAGCATTAAGAAAACATTAAGTTCTATTATAATGTTAAAATAAGTTTTATTTCATTAAATTAATTTTTAAACTATACTACTAAAAACAAAATTTAAATTAACATTTAATATAAAATATGAAGAACATATTTACTACATAAAAAATAAAGTTATAAACTTGTATATTTTAAGTTTGAATTCCTTTACGTTATAATTTATTGAATTAATTTATTTTCATTAAATTAGTTGCATTTATATTCTTGTTTTAAAATTATATGAAAGCACTTCAGTTTATGACACTTGGAAATATAGGAATGTGGTTTTGAGTTAATTCTAAAAATTTCTTGCAAAAATATAAATTTAGATATTTTTAAAAATAAAATGTTTTTAAAAGATGAAAAAATTTAAATTTATATTAATCAGAAATTAACAAATAAAGTACTAAAATATCAACTTTAATAATTTATCTGTAAAAATATTTTCATAGTTTACAGACATGCAATAAATAATTCAGGTATCACACATTATTCAACAGGAAAAGTATGTGCATATAATACAACAATAATACATCCATACAAACAACTCAAATTTCTTTTTAACTTTTTATTTTAAAATCACATTTCAAAATAATTAAAGTAGTAAATTTAACAAATAAAAAAGAAAAAGAAAAATTCTTTAAAAATCCCGATTTAAAAAGCTTTCTAGCAACTGTTTGTTATTTTTGTTTCATTCATAAAGTGTCAAATATTAATTATGTGTATGAATATATTTAATAAATACATTATTAAAGATACCAATAGACTCTTTTAAATGTGTGTTTGTTCGACTTATCATTTAAACAATTTATGGATAAAGAATGTTAAGTTTTACATAATAAACATTTGCATAGTTTTTAAACTCATTTTTTTAGATAATGAATACATTTTTTATAAATTCATTTTTCAAAAACTTTATTCTCTTTCTCACATAAATGGTATGAATCATTTAATTTTCTTGTTCTACTCAAATAGAAGATAACTAAATACTTGATTTAATATTCAGTTTACAACACTAAGCAATCTGAATATCAACACTAAGCACTAAGCACATGCACTTTGTTATACTACCCAAACTCAATTGAAAATATCTAAGAATGAAGAAACATTTTCATAAGAAACCAGTATTTTCTAAACATTTTTATTAGAATTTTTTTATTTGGTAGATTATAAATATTTGGTTTGGTTTGAATAAGTATAGATACAGATATTATATAAAATAACTTTATCTGAAACAGAAATATTAAATAATGTGCAGAGTTAAATTTTATTTGGACTCATCATATCGAGAGAGAAATTCAGTCCTAATCAGCAGATAAGAATGTTGAAATAGATCTTTTAATTTTACAAATTTCTAATTGAGTTACTTTATAGTGATTCTATGACAAGTTCTGATGTACACAAAAATTAATTACAATTTTGACAAACTCTTTATCTTATAGGTTCATATTAAGTTTTTTGAAAATTAAAATTGCTATTTATTAGCTTAAAGTTATAAGTTTGATGATTTAATTTGAAATCAAAAATATTTAAGATCAATGTTTATTCAAAAATTCCAATGATTAATTTTAAATTAATTTTACAACTTAATAAGTAAATTAGTTATTATTTCACAAACATAAGAAGAATCTTCTTAAAATAATTCTTAAAATAAGTACCTTTCAGTAATCGTATTTATATTAACAAATTTAATTAGGCACATTAAAGTATTTTAGAAAAGCAAATGAGCTTTTTAAAAACTTTAGAAAAAGGTATAAATTTCAAGAAATATCTGATTGAAATTTTAGCAAATATTTTACATACATTGTATCAATCAAGAAGAATTAGGAATTAAGTGCAGAATTATCAGTAATAACACTGAAAATTATATGTAATTAAATACAATACATTCCATGAGAGATGATAAAAATATTCTGTGATAAATATGCAATAAAGCACAATAAGAACAATTGAATTAACTTCTTATATAAAAAAATAAATTTACTGACATTTTTATAGGATTAAGGATAAAAAAAGAAGTTAAAATTTGACTCATACAAACCTTCAAAATCTTTTGCCAAACTAGAAAAATCAATCCATTTATGACATTTTAAGTGATAGAAATGAAATTCATTATCATAACATATTTCTTCTTCCACATGTTTATGTGTGTAACCTCCATACACTATCATATAATCGTCAACAATTTCAGCAGTGTGAAAAGCTCTTTCAAGAGGTGTAAATGAATTTCTTTTGTATTTAATCTGTATCCAATATTTTGTTTCTATATGGAAGGCATAAATCTGATTGGACAATTTGCTAACATGGGAATACTCAGCTGTGATACCCCCAAACACAAATATTGTTTTTGTTTGCTGATGGTAAACTGCACTGTGTCCCACAAGTCTTTGATTGCTTTCTTTACCACCATTAGTATCAACCAATTCCCATTCCTCCATATCTCGGATGTTTATTCTATAAATTTTGGAGGAGAAAGTTCCATCAGAAAGACTTCCTCCAATCACATATAACCAATAAAAATCCACTAATGTTACAGAATGCTTTGTAATAGGTGGAGGGACAATGTGACTCTTCGGAGTCATAAGACTCCATTGCATGCTGGACACATTAAAAAACCATAGTTCATTTGAGAGAGATCCATTATCTAATTCTCCACCAAATATGATCACATTGTCATGGTAACAAACAGCAGCATGACCATGACGAGCTCTTGGAGATGACTTTGATGTAATATTAGTCCACCTACTGCTTTTGAATGAATAAACCATAGTGTCTCCTAATACTTCTTTAAAAGTAAATCCTCCAAATACATAATAACTATCAGTATGCTGAACATATGTACCAGTATGACTAGCTCTGGCTCGAATACCACTGTCAGATATCAAATGCCACTGACTTCCAATATTTTTGTTTGAATCTGGAAGACTACAATCCATCCCTGAATAACCAGGTCTGCAACTACATCTGGGTGGATAAGAGCCATTCATATCACAAACACCTTTATTTTGTTCTACACCACACTCCAAAGGGCATAAACTTATATCACATGCAACTCCTGACCAGAGAGTATCACAAATGCATCTGTGGTTTTGGCACATCCCTCGGTTACTACAATTTAATGGACAATTGGTCACAATATATATAGCTTCAAATCCATTTCTTACATAATTTGTATCACTGTACAGCAATATTAACATCTAGAAAGAACAAACATAAGTTATTATAATGTAGAAAAATAAAAAGGCAGCAACAGTAGTTAAAAAGAAACAAGATATACCCTTTTACAAGCTTTATATTTAATTAAATATAAAAATCAACAAAGTATAAGTGTAAATACGTTTAAAAACCTACTATACCTTGAGATATCCTTTTTCAATATTCTAAGCTATGAATTTTAAAAATATTAGAAATGAAAATAAACAAATTTTTAAGATTAATGTCTGAAAATTGTATTAATGTGTAACCAATGACTGATAATATGAAAAAGAGGAGTTTTTATATAAGATACCTATTAATTTACAGAAGGAGAAAATCAGAAAATTTAACTAGATTAGCCAATTTTTATTAAATTTTTAACTGATTTAAAGTAAACATTCATAAATGTAATAAAAATCATGCATAATAATTCAAAAACCCTATTATACAAATTTCTTACATAACTATATTATGAATTTCTGAACAATAATTTGTAGAAAAATGAGAATGTTTATTTCACATTGACATGTTTTTTTAAAAAGATTTTAATATTCTTAAGAATAATATATTGAAAATGCAATATATATTTATGACAAAAATATAAAATCTTCAGTTCAAACATAACTTATGAATTAAAAAAATTTCTAATATTTTTAAACTTATTTTTTTGGCAAATGTATTAAAATTCATTAAAAATATTTATAAGCAATTTAAAACACTATATAAAATTCCATTATTTTATAATAATTATTGAAAATGTTTAAAAAATACATTAAAAGTAAACATTTGTATAATTAGTAATAACCAAAAATTACTTTAATTAATAAAAGAAGGCTAAAAATCTTTCATGTGAAATTAAAGACAGATAAAACAATTTTATATGTGTGGTTATGCAATATTTAAAATAAAAGAATAGAAGCAGAACTGACTCTAACATATAAAAAATAGACAATCCAACACTTTTAACAAGTAACTTTAATCAATATATTTCTTTGAAAGCTAAATATTAAGTAATAATTGTTCAATATGAATTAAAATGTACTATAAAAATACCACAACGTATAAAAGAAACACAAGAAATAAATAACAAAATTTAATGATAATATAAACTGCTAAAAGTAATTTTTTTACAATAAATTCATGCTTCACATCAGTAATGATATAACAGCAAAATTTGGTAAAATGAATTTAAGTGTACAAGTTTCATTTAAAAGTACACTAATATAATTGTATTCATTTTGCTTCCATTACAATAGGTACATGTAATGTAAAAGTCACATTAAATCTCTGACATTAGAAATGATGTAGGATAGTGATACTCATCACAGATTACTGAGAAGATTTGCTAATTATCCTTTATAAAAGGAAATTTCTCTATGTACATAAATAAATCATATTAAAGGTTGAGGTGAGAAGAAAAAGCAATAAAAAATGCATGTAGCAGTGAATAAAAGTTTTAAACCATTATCCTACAGTGAGAATTGGTTATTGAGGTAAATATAATAATTAATAATAAATTTTTATTTAATAAGAATAGTATGTTAATTTATCATTAGGTACCAGTTTACCTTGCAAATTATATGCAGACTTTTACTCTGTATTACAGATTGTCATATTGGGAGTGTAAAAAAAAAAAAGGAAAATGATTCCATATTTTGTTTTTCACAAATAAATTTTCTACTTTTAGATGGTTATGTTTATGTTTTTCTGAAATAGAGAGTGATAATTTATTTCTTATTTTATAACCATTAACTGAAAACAGTGAATAAATATTTGAAATTCTGTCATAATATGATTCGGTATGTTAATCACTTTTCACATACAATATTCCAAGACATTGAAAAAATACTTCCTTTTCTTGTATATAATCCACTGATTATGCATTAAAAAAGTTCCGAATATCGTTGCACATTATACGCCGCCGCGGATAATCTGATAAAAAAACATTCTCCATCAGAAAAGCTTACAAGAAAGTTTTGAATGAAATTCTGTTTATGTTTCATAAAATAAATAACAGGTGGTATCAAGACACACCCGAGTTATTTAAGCTATAATCAGCTCTAATTACCTTCAAAAACGAATTTGGCTCCTCGTAAAGATATTACATTTAACTCATGTCATTTTACAATTTGTCTTGACATGAGCTGTTGCATTTTGAAAATATTCAAATTTGATTTGAAAATTCACCATATGGAAGTGAAAACTTTTAAGTTACACAGCAGATTTTAAATTATAAGCAATAGCGAAAGCAAATAAAAAAAATGGTGAGAAATGAGTTAATGTGAAGTGAAAAACAAAACACGCGGTATAAAAGAATAATATATAAAATACGGAGTTTGTAAATAAATCAAATCTTTTATTTAAATATTAACAAAGCAAAGATATATTTTTTAAATATGTCTAGCATCGTTTTAAAAGTTATTAGAAGCTAAATATCAATAAGTTTTACAAGAATCTTTTTGAAATTATTGCTCTTGATCGATTTTGTGCTTTCATCTCAAGTTTATCACAATTTGAAATGAAGTGGATCCAGACAGATCTTTTTCATAATAAATGCTTTTTTCTCTGTACAATTTATTATATTTTTTAATCATACTTTGGATTTTTTTTATTTTATACGATACCCATATTATGAGCAGTACATATTTTAGGCTATGGGCAGAAAAAAAAATTGCCGCAAACTAGGCGATGCTTTTTTCCTTTTACTCAAAAAAAAAAGAGTTTGTGCGGATAATTCACTGCTGTGGATTATATACAGGAAAATACGGTACTTAGAAATAAAAAGCCAGAACTACCCAAATCCCAATGGTGTATGCATTTTATATTAAAAGGGATTAAAATATTAACAATCAATATTTCATACATTAGAAATATTACCTTTCCTTGTGTTGTTGTAACTATGGGAGGTGTGGTATTACCACTGAAGCTGCCCAAAAGAGGGCTTGAATATGAATCCCCATCATAAATGAAAACATGATCATATGAGCACTCAGTATCCATTTTTGTAAAAGACAAAGTAATGTATGAATCTTCATCAGATGCTGAAAAATAAAGAATATACTAAAAAAAAACTTCTTTGATAAAATACAGTTTCAGTAAAATTCCTTAAACTTTATTTTAATTTAATTTATTGAAACAGATATAATCATGTTTCAAGTAAAAATTTTGGTAAATGATAGAAAAATATGAAGTTAAAAGCAAAATTGTTTATTTTTCACGATATATTTTCGTTTAAACAATTAAATAAGATTTTTTAACAATGGGCAATTCCCAAATTTTAAACAGAACGACAAAACTTTAAAATTTATGGAAAATGAAAAAATAATAATTAATAACAGAAATAAAAATGCTAACAAACTACTCCCTTTGGGATAAAAAAAAAAATTCAAATACAAGGGATTGGCAAAAAATATTATTTTTTCTACTCAGCACACATACATTTTAATATTGAATCAATATATTTCTCTAGACTAGAATTCAAATTTATTTGTGATTAACATTAAAATAGATTATTCCCCATATTTCATATCAAATTTATAAAATAATAAAAAAAATTCACTTTATACCTTCAATAAGCCATTCACAATGGGAATCCATTGGATATTCTTTATTACCACTTGATACGATTCCATAGTCTTCAGTTAGAATTTTACGTTCTCGGTCGCAGCTTGAAAATGTGGGAGTTGAATTTGGGTCAAGGGCAGGTATAACTAAGGACAAACATATCAGAAAAAATACAGGCAGGAGAAGCAATTGAGTCCTCTCCTTCATTCTGAGAAAAGTAATTTCAGATAGATGGTGGGGGACAGATAATAGTGTTGCCCACCAGGGAAATAAAATATAAAATGGTGCATAAAGACCATTTTGAAACGCATTTGCAATTTAAGTCCAAGACTTATAAACTGTGTCCAATATCCCTTGCATCCTGAAAGGAAAAGAGAATTTTCAATTAAATTAAAAATGTATAGTTATAGATGCAATATAATAATAAATAAAAATATAACAAATACTAATTAAAATAAATTATTAACAATAATTAATTAAAAATAAATATTGAAACACTAGAGTTTATATAATAGTCAATGTTAGACATCTTTTATACAAACATAATATACATATTTTACAGAAAAAACTGAAATACAACTTAATATTTATATGCAATGCGTAAGTAATGTAAAAATCTAAACCTTGACAAGCAATTAACAAAACAAATTTTTTAATTTTGACAGCATTTAACTTTATAGATTATTCATAGCTTTTCCCATAAGTCTAAATTGGGAAAAAACGAATGATTGATACATTTTAATAATAATATAATTATACAATAATTAAATAATAATTACATTTTAATAATAAACACATAAACAATAATTATAAATAGAAAAATATTTAAGTGATGCTTGTAAAGCATACGACTTTGAATTGTTCCTGAATCATACTCCAATATCTCATTATTAGGTTTTTCATTTATGAATATGCATTTGACATATCAGAACGTCATGCATTAATTTGGCCAAAGTCACACATGACTTTCTGATACATCGTTGAAAATGAGACAATATTTAACCTGTTCATTCTTGTTTATTTCAGAGTAATTTGTATCCACCATACTTTTTAAAATTATAAAATTTACTTTTTATTATAACATGAATTTGTTTATTCCTAAATTTTTTTTTTTTTTTTTTTTGCAATACTAAATATTTAAAGTTTTCCCAATACCATACATATATTAATATATCATGTAATAAATAAATTCTTGCATGAAATATGCTGTTCTTACTAATTACTCTAGACCCCAAAATATTAAATGTGTTCCAAGTGTAAAAAATTATTCAAATAAATATGCACCCAAAGGGTTAATTGAAGTTAGCATATGTTGATTTATTTTTCAATTGAAATCTCACAAAGCAATAAATAGATATAAATAAATTCAAATGTTTTCATCCATAACATAAATATTAAACTTAATGTAAGAATTTTATACCATCTAAATTTAAAAAAAATTCTATTATAGATTTCTATTATAGAAGATATCGAAGTGAAAGTATGATAGTAATATTAAAATAAGAAGAATTAAGTAATTTCTGGTATTTTATCTTTTTTTTTATAATAATGATGTATAATCAACATTAGTATAAGTCAGCAGCAGACTGAAGAGTGTAGATTTCTACAGTTATACAATCCAGGTATAAACTGCTGTCTCATCAAATGATACTGGATGCTTCTCAGAAATTTAAAAATGATTCTTTTATTATATGGACATATAAATAATAGAGACAATCTTTATTTTCATTTATAATACTTTGATCAATATTTTATACTTTGCACCAATAAAATAACTTGTAAATTATAACAATTATTGAGATCTTAGAGAAAAAAATCTCCAAGAGTGTTAGAAATAAAAGTCCATAATCCAAGATTTTATACAGAATAGTGTGAAATATTAAGGTAAGCACTGGATTATGATTAACATATTTTTATATATTCTATCACATATTTTTAAATATATTGGATGAAAAATTTTTCTTTAAAATTAATACCAGTTTAATAAATTTGAAAATCAACAGGTAATAAAAACACATAAAACCAAGAAATCATGATATTCACTTGTAATATTTTAAATGTTTTTAAGTATCTAAGTACAAAAATAAATAAAGAATTAAAATTTATTACTTATTTTACAACATATATATAAAACAAGGTGAAAAAATCTATAAGGAAAGAGATAATATAATAAATAGATCTATATAATTAATTAAAATATGCTGCATAGAAAAATATGAAATCTTTATACAGCAATATTTAAAACGATCTATTATAAATGAATAATTGCTTAAAAAAATACACTTATCTCTATTTTTAAATGATGCAAAGAGATAAGCAAATTTATTTCCCTAAATTAACAAAACATCAATCTTTTGCACATCAGTTATTAAATTATTTAATCTAATGATGCAAGCAATATGAAAAGCAGCACATTAACGAGTTTATACATGCCCTTATTACTTAATTAAATAACAAAAAATGTAACTTCATTGCTTTAAGTAAGATTGTTATTTGCTTAGAAATGCTATTTCCTTTCTGATAGAAAAAAGATGGATGTATATAGAAAAACTACGTACATTTAGCTAGTTGCTTTTTCTTATAATATTGAAATCATATCGGTTGACCTATAAATTTTTCAAACAATTTTTCTCGTTTATATTAATATAACAACGTTAACTATCGCGAAATCATGAAAATATTTCCTAAATATAAAACATTGCACAAAAAGTATCCAGATAAGAAGTCTTGCTAAAAATAGTATTTACATCAATCACACAAGCAGCAAATTGAATATTTTTAATATACTTCAAGAATTTCAATTTTTAATAATTATTAAAAGATTTAAAAATCGGTCAAAATATAATTCTCACACATTAAAGTTAAACACAACTTTCATTAAAGCAATACAAAGAAGGAAATATAAATGTCAAATATGAACAATAAAAAGCTATTAAAGAAACTTTCCAAAGTTTTTTCTTTTTTTTTTTTTCAGTAAAAGAAAGGTAACAAATAAATAATATTAAGTCTATACTTCAATATCTAAAAATATAAATGCCGTAATTAAGAAGTATACCTTTTAAAGCTTACAATTTAATAATGAGATACAATTAATAGTATTTTAAATCATAAAAACAAAAATTACATATAATATGGCAAGACTTGAGAAAATTATATTCATTTATTTAAATTTTGAAATCACTATTTTTCTAGTTAACTCATAATTAAAATTCATGTTTTGTCCTGTTTATTTTCAGATTTTTAAACATTATAATAAGGGACAAAAACGTGATAACTTATATGTACCGATACTAAACAACTTTCCGACAAAAATAACAATGATTTATTTTAATCAATATTTTTTACCTTTTAATAAAGTTTGACAGCGCAATATAAACAAAGATCACTACTTCAGTCAGTAGGACACAGATGATCTTTATTATTATTTATCTGTATTTTACGTCTATAGAAAAGAAAAACCGACAGAATAAAACTGCGCATGCGTATTTCTGATTTCATTGAATTTTTCTCGATTCCTCTATTGCATTATTGAAAAGGCTGATATTCTGCATATTTGCGTTAAAACTGAACAACGACTCATTGTTTATCGTGGGGGATATAATCTTTGGAGGACAACCAAAGCTATTATTACACTTTGAAATGAAAGGTAAATGTCGATCAAATCCTTTGCCTTTCATAGAGATTTGAAACTTAAAACAGGTAACTTGGTTCCGTTTTCTCTGATGAGGATCATCACCAGAAGACTTATGAAAGACATTTACTTATTGAAAGGGCTTAGAACAGAGATTTTTTTCCATCCGGTTTTCGTTTCGGTTTTACTAAAAATATATACATCAGTTCAATCCTGGTTTATGTTCCGCCAAAAATAAAGGTTTTCGGCTCAGTTCCGATTGAACAATTCTATTTTACGTATATTTTTATTCTACCATGAACAAAGTATCTCATTCTATAAAAATTTAAATTTTTTTAATTGGTACAATATGTGAATTAAAACAATTAACTAACATGCACCACACTAAGGGGAGTAGTGAACGGTCAGTATTGGCATTGTTACCCTTGATGAAAATGGCATTTTGTTTGATTATCTAAACAGTCTATATATGTAGAAACATTCGTGGAAGATCGCATACTTTGATGCTAAAATTATAAAGGCTGATATTTTTCTTAAAAAATCACCCACACTTCTAGTTCATTCAACTGAATTAAATTTGTTTTGTACAAGTAGTTTCATGTGAATTGGAACCGAAAAGTACTAGGTAACATTAAAATTGGAAATCGAGAAGCAATGTGCATTTAATGATGATATATCGTTGACGTTAAATTAGAAAATATTGATAAGTTTTCTACATTACCAAAGCGACTGAAGATATATAGAATCGAAATAAACTGATAATTTTTTTCGATTCTGTTTTGGTTTTCAAACCTACCAAAATAATGGTTTCAGTTCTGATTCGAAGCCCTGCTTGTAAATGTTGTATGATATAATATAAATATTGTATTATTAAACATCATTACTAAATGAGTACTCCTTGTTAATAATAAAAAAACGAGAAAAAAAAAAGATAAGTAAAAGGAATTTCAATATGGATCCACACAAGTAACAAAATATCTTGGTGTTAGTGTTTAAGTAATAACGAATAACAACTCAACTCTGTTAAGAATAGACATTGGAACTACCCCCCCCCCCAAATCAGAAATTTGGCGAGTTTTTTTTCTCGCCAAGCAAAATTCCTGTTTTTGGAGCCTTTTATTCTCGCCTAGATGGATTCTCGCTAAATACAAATGATTAATAACAAAAAAAAAAACCCTCAAAAAATTTTACAAAATACAAGAAAATACTAAATTTGACAACAGCAAAAACCTAAAAGATGAAAAAACCTAAATTGGCAACACCAAAATAATAAACAGCAACCCTAATAAGTCCGTAGGGAGTGCCAGATTTGGCGCTTAATTTTTTGGGGGGGGGGTATATCAAAGTTGTTCCAAGACATTTTGTTGTCTTTTAAAAATATACTAATAGAATTTAAAATATTTGCAAATAAAATCTTTTCACGTTAAATACTCAGTAATCTTTGGACTTTTTAACAATAGGCTAATCGTGTCATAAACTTGATCCATGATTGACCAGCAAGTTTGATCCAATCTTGAATGGTCTACACTTTGTTAAATTGGATCATGTGTGACTGCCCACATAGGGCGAAACTTGAGTCTAAAAATTAATCTAATATACATACGACCAACATAGGCGATCCTTATAGATTTGCATTGTTAAATAGATTTGTATTGTTAAATTAAAAGAAAGCTACATCATTTTAATACATGGATAAATCCCTTTTTTCACTTAAGTTTAAGTAAAAAAAATGAACTGAATTTTATTGGCATTAAAGTATTAAAATTTTCTCTTTGACATTATTTTAATTGTTCTATAGAATCATTTGATTTTACAATAAACAAACATCATTAAAAATGAACAATTAAAAGGAAGAAAATCGATGACAATTTGGTCAAAAATATTTTTAATGTATATATATGACCTTTTTATAAAAAGGTTAAAAATAATTAAAAAGTTTTGCCACAAATTATTTACCTTGTCATTAGCTTATATTAACTGATAGTTTTACTTTTGAAAAAGCTCGTGGGAGGTTAGAGATTTGTTATCTAAATCGAATTTTCTCCTAAACAGAAAACATATTGAAAGACAGTTTTTCCAATAAAATCATTTCATGCACAAAATTAGATTTTGATAAATTAAGTACTTGTCAACGCAAGCATATTTTTTTCCCTCTTTTAATATTATATGATATAAAACAGAGGTTATTTCTATGAACTTCCATTGTCCCCTGCAGCAATTGTTTTAAGTTTTTGGAAACTGTTTTTAACAAAACCTCATAAAAGTACTTGAAGGATTATATCTGGAGATCTTGGCTACCAATATAACTATGGAACATAATTTGATTTATCAAGGCCAATCAAGCTATGGGGTAGACTGTTGTTCGAATGCTGATATACATTTTTATACCAATAAGGTGAAGCCTCATATTATAGCAGAATGAAGCTGTAAATTGCTTCTTTCAACTGAAGAAAAGCCATTTTGACAGTATACTACTATCAGGAAAGTTAATCAAGTTTCCCGTGAAGACAGAAAATATTTTGAAGAATTACATTGATATTTAATCCTATCATGTGGATTTTCCATTTCCTAAAAGCGTTAAGTATAAAGATTAATTTTTTCCTGAAACGTGAAAATTGGCATTAGTCATATATACAAGTTTGTTTGCAAAACTAGCTTCTTCAATTGTGTCTTGTAAATTCTCCCAAAATGCTTTATGTAATGGCTTGACGGTACATTTTAATATCAGCAACTTTTAAAAGAGACATGTGTGAAATTTAAATGTTTACGTAGCAAATGCAGCACTTTTGTATTAGTCAATAAGTCGAAAGCTTCCATGAAACATTGACTTTGTAGAATGATTTAATGAATTCTTTCAAGCACTTTGGTCTTTGTTGCTGCTTTTTGGGCTAATTTTCTTATTCTTGGCTGGTTTTATAAGCAGATGTTATCCCCAAATTGTTTCTCCAAACTTTTATATTCTTGTGATGCGGTACTTCTTTGCAAATTATGGAGACAATGTCTTTAATGGAGATAAAAAACTGTATTTTGTCATTCTCCAAAATTATTATTATATTATTCCTTTTCATTATTATAAGTATTCCTTTTCCTGTATGAATGTTGCAATTTTAATTGAGAGATCTTTTAAAGACGATTTCGTATTCTAAGGATTTTTTGCTTTGTTAGATAAAATTTTTATAATTAACATTTTATAGTTAATTCGTTTCGTTGAAATAAATCAATTACGTAATTTGAACGCATTGACAAAATTTATTCTAATATTCCCTTGTAGTGAAGTGAAAAATTCGAAATTTTTGCATAGATTTGTAAATTATATGTTGAATGGTATTATTAAAAAGTTTACAATATCATTCAGTTTACAATGCATTTCAAAAGAGAAGTAAAAGAATTATCATAAAGTGTGTGTGTGTTTTTTTTTAAATGGGGGGGGGGGGCAATATATTTGAATTATAATTTCCCTTAATTTTGGAAGCTTTTATTTACCTGTAAATTTGGAAGCGTAGATATATGTCTTATTGCATGCAATTTACGAGATTCTCGTTATTTTCAAAGAGTATTTTTCATTTTTTGTCTTCTTTTTTACAAGTTTAATATTTTGCTTGGAGTTTATTTCTCTTTCAAACTAAAAGTGTGATTAATCATCGCTTTTCCCCAAATTTTTTCATCTCTTATGGTGTATTGGAAATCTGTAATATGCTTTACATTTAAAAAAAAATGAGAGAAACTAAAAGTAGTATATCATTTTACCCAACACTCTTTATTATTAAGTTTCCTTTATTATTAAGTTAACGATCGTTCGCGTATACCGACTTATGTTTGTATTTTTAAATCCATTATGTTTCAAATATGAATTTAAA
>JAPDSC010085546.1:0-15967 GCA_026290005.1 Latrodectus geometricus | reverse complement strand
TGCCTAATAATTTTAAAAGTTAAAGGATTTTCAAATTATGTATGGTTGCAACACATTTCTCTATTATTCTGTAAAAGATCTAATTAAGAAATAGTTTTAAGAAAGGTTTTATTGGTCAAATAATTAGGATGGTAAACTAATTAGAAATTTTGAATAGTAAAATATATATTGAAGACTGGAATTAATTTAACTTATATAGAGAATTATTTTCTAGTTAATTAATTATTTAATTATTGTATACTGTTTGTGAACATGAATGAAAATTATATTTATCATTTGTTGGTATTGTTCCAAATGTTACTGTCATTTATATTTGTATCACTATCATTTTATGTCATGAGATCATAATGCTCTAATGAATTTACAGTTATTTTCATATTTTTACTACCTCAGAATAATAGATCTTTGAGAAAGAGAACTTGATGGTCTAAAACACGTTAGTTTTTGTATGAAATGAAATACTTTTGTAACATATAACTAATTCATTGGTGGCCAAAATTAAGGTTACAAAATTTGAAAAAATGAAGTATTTCAACAAGAGACATAAATTTAATAACCGAAAAAATTTTGGTATATTAATACATTTTACTGTAAAGCAGTAGATGATAGTGAAAAAATATTACACAGGAATTTAATGTAACTGATATATAAATTAGAGCAACATTGTTAAAAAAAAGTTTGGGTCATACTATCCATTTTTTATTCCTTTTATTACATCATCTGTGTGGTCACCTTATGCAAGTGTAATATCACCACAGTGATCTTTCATACTGTTAATGAAGCTATCAATCAAAGGTTATGGCGGTAGTTATATTTCTTCCAATTTCAATGCTTGTAGGGTTGTAGAAGGGAGTTGTTTATATGTAATGTCTCTTTCTAGAGAACCTTACTAATGCTTAATGGTATAGTGATCTGAAGAATTCTCTATTTACAGCATGTGGTGTATATCTTCATCTTTCAAATAATCGTTGACAAATCCAACTTTCATAGCTGGGCATTATCATCTATAAAAGTAGATTGATCTTCTACAGCTGCCTGAAAAAGTTTCTCATGGATTTCACGAATATCATTAGCTAGTATTGTGCTGTCATAGTTAGAGTAAAGAAAATGCAAAATTGTCTATGCTCTTCCACCATACAAAGATACCAATGCCATTAAAAAGATCCATACCTCTGATGTTTGCATGTTGAGTGCATCAAGCTCTTCTCAGATGAAAATTTTATGAGAACAACTTTGCTTCTGAATCCTGACTCATCTCTGAAGAAGAGATAGTACCAATCTTGATAATAATAAAGGTTTTGACGATTCCAAGGTTAGCACTGACCGTTTTCTTAAAGAAAATATAGTCTCTATGAATAAAAGCCACTTTTCAGTTAGTCATCTGTACATCATTTGTCCCAATATTACTATTCCAGCTGTAGCAACAAGATCTTGGGATAAGTATGCAGCAGTCATATCTTTATGAAGCAATATATTTAAAACCACACAATCATGTCTCTATGAAGAAATGTATTTAAAACCGCATAGTGAAAGTCTGAAAATGTTATAACTCTTGGACAACCATCCCTATTCCTCTTAGTTAGCATATGGGATGACTGAAAATACTGCCATAATCTAAAGATCATCATATAAAATGCTTGTAGGCAATGGGCGACTTCAGCTTGTGACTACCTAGCTTCTAACTTGCCAACAGCTCTTTATCACAACTCATTGTTGAATGATTTCCTTCTGTGATTTTTACTACAATATGTGTGTCATTGGGTATCTTCTTTAAAGAACAGAATTTTCCACAAAGAAATTCGGTTATTTAATAACTCCCACTTTTCAATTTCAAATTCCATTTTTTTTAATGATTCTTTTTGCAACTAAGCAGAAGCTAGAAAAATACAATGAAAACATTCTAAATTACACCATATACTATTTTTTTTAATTGATTGATTAGTAGTTATTTTTCGTTATTGCAAAACGTTCGATTTTTGACATAAGTGTATATAATTAAAAAAAAATCCCCTAATAATTTCACTTAGAATATTTCACTTTTTGAGACATCAAGGAACAAAATTGAAAGCATTTTGTATGATTGAGTACCCAGTGGTTGTGCCATTGTATCCCCTAAAGTGAATAGGTCCTCATAACTTAGAAGTAGAGATGAAACAGAAGACCCCCAAATTTTGTCTCTCAGAGGTATTATTTCACTGAAAAGATATAACTTATTTTTCAAGCCTTAGCCCAGCATTAATGAGCATGATAGATTTTCTGTTGTCTTGGATATACAACTAGCTAATTTTCTGTAAAGAGAATGACAGTTTTCCCAACCTGGCTGCCACTCCCATAATTAAAAAAATATTATCATTTAAAAATATAAGAATATTGTGGAAGCAAACTGTTAAAGTAACTTTTTATTCTCAAATAAATATTCAATATCAGTTTGAGGGAAAAATCCTGTTTGAAGTAAAAGAACAAATTCCCTTTCAAATTAAATATAAAAATAAATTTAACAGATTTACATTTAGAAATTTAAAAAAGAGACAATCTGAATTTACTGCTTTAATTTTAATAAAATTTTTATGAGATGTTTTTATTTTAAAAATTATTAATATATATATTTGTTAGTATATAATTTTGTTGAAAGTAATGAAAAAGTACTTTTATGCTTCATTTTTATATATATAAGATTGATTTTTAAAGAGGATTTTAGATTGCCTTTCAATTTATATTGACTACAATTTTAATTTAGGAACCATTGTTTAGCAAGCTGATATGAAGCCACATACACAACCCCCCATGCACATACACACATATTTTAAAGATATTCAATGGAAATTTCCATGGTTAAAAATTAGTTTTTTTAAAGAATAAGTAAAGAATGGGTGAATTTATGAAAAAGCTTGTTTGATAGGAACTTCGCTGAAAAGCAAAATTAAAGATTTTGTATCTATGTAAAAATGTTAAATGTACAATATTTTTGCATTATATTTATATTAAATTTCAGTTAATACTTTTATTATCACATTCTCAACAGAAAAATTTCGTAATTTTAAAAGAGTTTGTATTATAAACAAATAGTGTATTTTACTTGTAAACTACTTTAATATCTAATTAAATTGTTTAAAACTTTACTGAATGCAATTAATGTAAAATCTTTATTTTGAAATGTTATTTTCATTTTGGTCAAATGATTAATTCAATATTTCAACTCTATTACATTTGTAATCTTAATTTTGAGCTATTTCATTATATTAAAGATGATATAGATATATTAGATATATTAAAAATAAATTAATGATTATACAATACTTTGTTGTTTGATTATTTATATGCTTCATTAAACAAAATATATGAATGGAAATGTCGCGTGTTTATTTTTTTTAAAGATAGTAAATTTTCTTTGCTATTGTTATTCTATCTTATGTAAAAACATTTTTTATTTAATTTTTATGTTTTGAATAAGATAATGGAGAAAAATTTAGTTTCATGGTCTCTAATATAGTTTAATCAATTTAAACTAAAAAAATTTCGTTATTATATAATAAATTAGGGATACAAATTATAGTTTGCTTTCTTGATAGCTTGTTATTATAACTAGTTTATATTTGGTGTTATTTCATTTGTTTTAACTAATTATTTTATTGATACTAATGAACAGAAGGTTAAAAATAGAATGGTTTTTAAATATACTAGATTAAAATTAGGGAAATTTCATTCTACTGGCTAATCGCATTCTGCTGATAAATTACAGAAAAATTAGAGATTATTTTTAGTTTTAAATGCTTATTTTTCTTTAAATAAATAAAAAAAATATGTTTTATTTAATTTATAATCCATTATTATGTACAAATTTGACTTTTTTAAATATCAATATTTAAAATTTTAAAAAAGGATTTGAGAAATGGACCTAAATTCTATATAAAATTGCTATTACAGTTTTAAATACTTTTTATGTAGGAGTGTGCAATAATTTTTTGAATAGCATTTTTTTGATCCACATACATATTAATTAAATACAAATTTTCAGCTATCCAATTTTTAAGAAAATTCTAACTTTAAAATGTAAAATCTATTTAGTATCCTTTTATATATATATATATATCAAAGAATATGCAATTTACAAAATGAAATAATTCGAATTATTCATTTTGTGCGAAATTCGTTGTGAATTTCTTAAAATAAAAAGTTACTGTTTTAAATTCAAAGTAAGAAACTATTTTAAATATTTTTTTTTCAAAAATAATGTCAGATATTATGTTTTGGGCCAAAATAATTAACTTTAAGGCCTTTATGGGTTTTTGAACAAGTTGAGAAGCAGCAGACATGCTGAAAGCTCAAGTCTAGGAATTGTCATGGTTTTTATATAAGCAATACTAGATTTTTTTCAGAGGAGACAACTATAAACAGAGCCGTTTTTGTTGAAACTTTAGAGATAAATCATTGCTCCGTAAGCTGCTTGAGAAGAGTCAGCAAAACCGTGCATGATGATTTTGGCCATATTTTTTAAATAAAATATGTCTAGGAATCTTTAGAGAGGCAAGTAGATGAAGTGACGATGAAAATTTACGCCATTCTTCTGCTGTAACAGATCCTGCCAGTCAATCTTTAATAGCCATAACTGCTGAAGAAATATTTTTGCCTTGGAAATATCAAGTTCAATAAGTCCTAATGGATCATAAATTCTAGCTATCTGTGAAGAACAAATCTCTTTGTGAAAATTATTTGAAATTATGAGGAAAAATTATAATGAAAATTATTTAAATTATTTGAAACTATGGGCATTTTTACTACGTATCTATCATCAGATTTAAGGTAATGAGTTTTCTCGAAAAGTTTATTGCAGAGTTTCAGTTCCTCTAGTCTAGTCCCACTAGTAATAGTATTTGATTCATCCATATAGTGCCTATCTTCCAAAAGGCTTTAATATAGTATAGATTTTATTTAATATAGATTTATAAATAAAGAAATCATTGTTAAGAAGCAGTGAGAAGAAGGGAAATTATTACTTTTAAAATTTGGCTAATTTAATACTTCCCGATACTAAATAACCAAAACAACTGTCTTGTAGAAATAAAAAAAAATATCGTCATATTCTAACCTCATTTTATTAGTTTTTTAAAAGTGGAAGAATAGTTCCGCACCAAATAAAAGTTATATTTTATGTTGCTTAAAAATCTCAGGTTCGGCTAAACATACATTTTTTGGAATTGTCTATTGTGTGACATTCAATTGTTTTGAAGGAGTCATTTCGGCAATTTTTTGGTACAGTTAATAAATCTACAATCTCCATCATTATTTGATAACTCAGCAGTTATTTGTGATTTAACATTGAAACTGCAATCGTTCAAACCACTAATCGGAGCGATTATTTTATGTTTTTTTATTCCTAAAAATTGTGCAGCTTCCGCACTGAGGAAATTACTCATTGATGCCGAGTTCAAAATCGTTCTGAAGGGTTTTCTTTCGTTATGTGCATCTCGAAAATGCACAATCGATTCGAAGATGTCAACACATACTTTGAGTTACAATCAATGAATAGAACTTGTGTAAGAGAAACCACAGCTCTTTTTTTTTCATAAACAATTAATGCAAAGCTTATGCTTTTTAACCAGCTCGTATCTTTGGGATACATCCATATCTTTAAATTTAAAGCATTTATAAATTGTATAAGATGAATTTTGACAAATATAACAAAAAGAATTATGAGCATTAATAAGAAGAGCTTTTTATTTCTGATAAGGGAAATTTATGACTTTGAGTCGTTTGAATATTTCTGCCAATAGATTCCAAAACATGACTTTTTTTTTTTTTTTCTCAATAAACTACAATAATTTATTTAAATTTGGAACATCTTGGTTTTCTAATGTAAGTGCAAATTGAATTCTAGAGCTTTTATCTAATTTGGGAATCAAAATATTTAGTAATAAAGCATCAGATAAATTATTTTTGTCAATTTGGTTATCATGGTGGCAATCGTGGTTATTTAAGAAGTTTTAAAGCTCTTTACATATATTATCTAACAATTTTCAGGAACATTGAAAATAACACATCTAGAAGGAAGAAAGGTACAATAGCGAAACTTTCCGAATAAGTACAATGAGATCTAATTTGCAAATCCAAGTATGATTCCAATTCGCATAACCACAAAGCCGGTAGTGGCACTGCATTTAGGAAGAGAACACTATATAAACCGGACCAGAGTGGAAGATTCAGAAACATGACGATCACATTCCGACGCTTGAAGGACTTTAGTGAGCGAAGAATGACAGAGAGAGGTATGAGAAGATATATCGTACAGTTAAGCTAGTTTGAAAAGGGCCCCATCATCGGCATCATCAAAGCCGCAGGCTGGTTGACGCATTGTGTTGCTCACCAGGTCGATTGTTCAGAATGTGCCATCAGAACATGTTGGGAATAGTGGACACAAGATGATACGCAAGTGCAGCGTACCGGCTCCGGAGTGACCGGAATACGATGAGGCTAGAGGATCGAAGGAGAGTGTGGCAAGCGCTCGTGGATCACATAGGGACTGGTTCCGCGATACACGCACATGTAGGGGTGCCAGTTGTTCCACAGGCCATTTCCAGTCGCCTTGCGAAAGAAAATCTGTGATCTAAGCGCCCACTTTGCATATTGTCTTTTACATCGTAACATCGGCGACACTGTCTACAGTGGGGCCAAACCCGAGTGACGTGGAATGCCACAGATTGGAAAAACGTGTTGTTTAGTGATAAATCCCGGTTCGTTTTGCGAACAGATGATAATCGCTTACAGGTGTGGAGGCACCCTGATAAACGGTATACTTCCACACACTGTCGCACTACACATTGCCCACATAGAAGACATAAAGATCTGGGGGCCAAAGCCTACGATAACTGGTCCACTCTAGTTGTGGTACATGGAAACTTAACAGGCCATATGAGCGTTATCCAGATGACATTATTCGACCCCATTAGGGACCTTTCCTTAATTGTCTTTCAGGGGCAATTTTCCAGAAAGATAATGCTCATCCAAGTTGCTCAATACTTCCCACGTCATGTTAAACTCTTTCATGGTCGACCCACTCACCCAGACTAGTTCCCGATAGAACATGTTTGGGAATAGCTGAATCACAAAATCCCGCTGTGTTATTCTGTACATGATTTAGAGGTGACTGTTCAAGATCTATGATCGCATGAGACGTAAGAAATCATCAGATGTTTTATTAATTCGATGACTTGGCGGGATGTAATGCAGCAAGGAGCTGTCCGATGCACTGTATTTGGCTAATCAAACACACTGTATTTGCTTAAGTATCTTGATTTTGGTATCAAGTGATTCTCACATATGTATCATTATGTGTATTATATTTCATTTCAATCTCATGCTCCATTCTTGGTGCGCTGTTTTCAGTGTTACTGAGTGTATATAAGATTAATATTCATAAGAAATTCTGTGAAGTAATTTATTTTTACTATTAAGCATTTTTAATATAATTATTTGGTTCTTTTTAATTATTTTATTCAAGTTTTCTGATTGAAGAAAGTCAATTAAAATAGAGTGAGGAGTGGAGTTGGATTGTCACTTCCATGTTATTGCTTTTTTTTTTCTTACTAACAATGTTTCTTCACTTATTTCACATTTATTTCAAACTTTTTCAGGGAAGAAAGGTTTTTGTATTGATTGTTAGCCTTTTATTCAAAAAAAATTTTATAATTGGGACACTATATCTTAAGTTTAATCTTGTCTTCTTCTTGAGCTTGTCACTTATGTGGCACCTCTGCATTGTTGCATTTTGTACCATGCTCCAAACCCAATTTTTTCCTAGTTCCATTGTCTTGGGTCACCTACTTTGTTTATAAAGTCTGATAAGCCCTCAATGGAGTTAAGGTGTAACTCTTTAGGATATGGATTGCCTAGAGCAGGGATGTGCAAACTTTTTCGATCGTGGGCCAAAAATAAAAAAAAATAAAGTTTGGTGGGCCAAGATGAATTTTTCTAAAATTTTAAAAACAATATACAAGTATTACAATTTAATATATTAATGAAATGAATGAAATTGCGATTTCGTTTTTAAAAGTTCCTTATATTGAGGTTCGAAGTGAGATGTACTGATTCTAAGGAACGAGGCAAAATGCTCATCTGTCAGTCTACTTCTGAAATAATTCTTTTTAAAGTTCATAGTTGAAAACACTTGTTCACATATATAAGATGAAGCAAACATAGCACTGATTTTCTGGGCATGAGATATTAAATTTGGGAAACTTACTTTAGATAATGATTTGTAAAACTCTAACTTTGGCATATTTAGAAACTTGCTTGAGATGATTGTTAGATTGCAACTCAATTAATTCAAGCTGCTAATCTGGCCTCACTGCTTCACAATTTACGTTGAATGGCATGGTAAAAATATGCAATTCTGCTTGAATGGCACTGAAATCTTGAAATCTGCGTTCGAACTCAAAATGCAGTTTTTTACCAGCTCTTAAAAAGGGAGAAAAATATATAGTATTTAAACAAAGTAGAAAAGGAGATGGATGTATAATATATGAATATTTCTTTTAATTTGCCTCTGACCGGTAAATTAAAATTCTATCCACGGGCCGAATAGAACCTTCCGGCGGGCCGGAGTTGGCCCATCCCTGACCTAGAGTATAATCTTATAATAATACGGAGCTCAAGCCTTGCTCATTCCACGTTTTTGATTACAAAATAATTCGAAACGGAAAATGTGTTTGAATGGTTTCCTATGAATATTAAAATATTTAACTCAGAGAATCCCATTTTCCTTCGAGGATTTTTCTAAAAAAGAAGAATGTATTACTTTCGCTTATAAGAATGGAGCAAACTCTTTTAAAGTATTCGTGAAAGATGAATCTGGAATATCTATCCCCAAAAATAACCCCAAAAGCGTAAAAAAGGAATTAAATAAAATGTTAAAAAAAAAATAATAATTTATAGAAATTTTTCTTAAACCACAGATAGTAGATTATTTTTATCGACAAATGATCTGTTATCACTAATCTATGAAATCAAAGAACTGCATAATATCCCAATTTATTACTAAATAGCCGTGCAGAATATCCCTTTTGATTACCAAATGGTTTTGTGAGTTATTGCTTTTCAAGAAGCAATAACAGCTACACTGTCTACCAATAAGTATGGGCACTCATGCAAATGACGATATCAGCGGTCCTGAGATATCATGGCCTTCACCGGTATATATAGTGTAGGAAACATCATCGGCATTAATTGCATGCAAGATGCCGCGCATTTCGGAGCTCTCTGATTTCAAGAAAGGCGTAATTATCGGGTATCACAAATGTGGCCGATCCTTAAGGGACATATCTAGCGATCTGAAGTACCCAAAATCGACAGTAGCCTATGTGATTAAGAAGTGAAAGGTGAGCTGTGATTGTCGGAATGTGCCACGAGTCAGCAGACCAATGAAACTGGGAGATAGAGACCGACGAGTGCTGTCCAGAAAAATCCGGAATAACCGCACTCAACCGATGGCGCTCATCCTTGAGGAGTTTCAACAGGCATCCGGGAGTATTGTTTCAGTGAATACCATTCGTAAGGAAGCATATCTGCTTGGTTTTCATGGTCCTGCTACTACCCATAAGCCTTTGATCACTAAGTCCAGCCGCACTGCTCAACTAATGTGGTGCAAAGCACATCGAAATTGGACCGTAGATCAGTGGAAACGGTTAGTTTGGAGCTACGAATCAAAGTTCTCCCTTTACCGTTCGGATGGCAGGGTCTGGCGCCTGCCTGAAGAACGTCTTCTGCCAGAATGCATTGTGCCAACAATCAAGTTCGGCGGAGATGGAATTTCGATCTGGGGATGTTTCTCCTGGTATGGACTGGCACCCTTGGTCCCCATTCATGTTAAGCTCAACGCCGATGCTTACTGCACCATTTTGGATGACAATGTGCTTCCTGTGTTATGGCAGTTTTATGGATTGGACCCCTGTTACTTTCAGGATGACAATGCCAGTTGTCATGTTTCGAGGTTAACCAGGGATTGGTATGGTGTCAATGAAGTTCATCGAATGGACTGGCCTGCCCAGAGCTGAACCATATCGAGATTTTTTGGGAAGAGTTGCATCGCCGAATTAAGGGGTGCACTATCCGTCCAAAATGGTGAAGGAACTTGTATGTGTACTCCAAGCCAAGTAGAAGACAATACCACAAGCAGTAATGCAGACTTCTGGAAAGCATTCCCCGGAGGGTTCACGCTGTAATTGCCTCTGGTGGAGGCTCTACAAACTATTGATTTTAAATAAAGTTAGTTTTTCGTTTCTATCACAGGTGTTCAAACACTTATTGGTAGACAGTGTATGCTATGAAAGTGACAACTAATTCTCTGTGAAAGTGATAAGGGGAAAAATATATATATATATTATGGATTTTCTAACAAACATTTTATTTCTATTTTAGGACCATTTATGCCTCACCAGTTTGAAAGAGTACAAGAAGGGATTATTATTCTTATTATTCACAATAATATTTTGCAAAGATTTGTGAAATCATTAAAGACTCAATCTAAAAGGAAATTTCTCCTAGGATAGGTCGAAATGGAAAAGAAGCGTAGTTCTGGTGATTCTATCGGTCTCAAATTTGGACTTAATTAGCTTATCCACAATGAATTGCAACTCTTCTATCTCAGGAAATACAAAAAGATAGATTATTATTGGCTGTCTTGTGCTCGAGGTCAGGCTCTTGGACATTTATTAATATATGATCTAAGTGTTAAAATTTTTTTTCTTTTATTCAAATACTTTTTAGTTAAATGTAGTCTTATATTAGCAAAACCTTGGTTTTTCTCTTTAGTCTTAAGAAATACAAGCACCAGGAGTTTCTGTAATTATATTCCTTTATTTATATATTGAAAACTGAAACCTATACAATGGAATGCCCAGAGTATCTGGATTAAAAAGTATGTCCTATCTTTTGAAGAATTTGTATATTCTGATATCTTAATTATTCAAGGAAATTTTTTAAAGCCCAAACAAGCCTTTCCTTTCCCACAGAAAACACTGTATAGGAAAGATAGGTTAGATCAAATGGGTGATGGTCTTATAACAGTAATCTCAAACAAATATTTTTTAAAAAGTATAGAATTTCCTTCCCCGGTGCCTTAAATAATAATGACATATCATAAATGGATGTCTCCAGACATCAACAGTATCATTATTATCTTAGAAATTTTAGTCTTCTTCAGAAATCAAATTTTGGCAATAAAGAAAGGATCTGATTAGATATAACTCTTTTAATACTCTTCGCAAATGATTCTTCCCTTCAGGGTTAACATTGGGCCCACAGAAAACCATGATACAGATGCTCACTTGTCTCTTAATACTGACTTTTAACATGAGTTAATAGTTAATACTACTTTTGCTTTGTTTCAATAAATTTGATCTTAAGATCTTAATTTAAAATATTTTAATTTATTCATCATTTGTTTTGAAATTGAAACATTTCATTAAATTTTTTTTTTAAAATACATATTAAATTATTTTCAATTTTAATTTTTAAATAACTAATAGAATAATCATGAATATTTCAAATGTAGTGGTATATCAATTATTCAACAAAAACATTAATAATAACAAAGGTATTTAATTAAGGTATTGTTAGCAAACTAACAGAAAATCCTAAGATTTAATTTATAATAAAAACATCAGCTATTAATTTAAAATTACATGTTTTAACACACATTTATCACAAAGTGAATACAAATAAAGAAACTGTTTTTGGTACATTACTTAATATTTAAATTAAATGTTACAATCCATTAAAAAAATTAGAACATGAACATATTTAAATTATGGAACCTAACCACAATTAAACAATTTAAAAAATGATCATGCTGTAGCATTATTTTATTTTTTTAAATTATCAAATGATGTTGTTTAAATTAATGTATATTAAATATAAACACTTTAACACGTTGGTTAAAATTGTAAATATATCTTGTGTAGGTTAAGCAAAATATGAAAAAAGAAAACAAATTTGGAGAAAATAATTTTAATTATACAGCAATCTTATTTGTACAGTTTTGATTTTAAAACTGTACAAAATCTTTTTATTAAACTTAAGATTTAGTGATAGCTATGAAAAATAAAGATATAAAATATGAATTGCAATTTTAATTTGGAATTA
Source organism: Latrodectus geometricus (assembly GCA_026290005.1). NCBI lineage: Eukaryota > Metazoa > Arthropoda > Arachnida > Araneae > Theridiidae > Latrodectus > Latrodectus geometricus. The sequence continues at coordinate 3,832 of JAPDSC010085546.1, read as the reverse complement.
TGAATATATTTTAATTTCATAGCTCTTAAATAGTCAACATTAAAATCTAATGGTAAGTAACTGCAAATTTTAGTTTTAAATTTTGTATTTAACATTTCTCTATACTTCATTACACAGTTAATAGGACTGAAGCATTTAAAATCACAAGTATAAATTGGAAAAATACTTGTGTTTTAAAAATAAAAGCATATTATTTTCAAAGCAAAAATATATGATTTAAGTGCACACATTAGTTATCATTTATTTTTAAAACAATCTAAACTATTAAAACTATTCACATTGATCTCGAATAATATTTTTATAAAAATAATTTTTTTACATATTTAATTAACAATCATATGTCACTATACAGATATATAGTGAGTGAAAATATATTTTCATCACAAAAGTATAAAAGCTAAATAAGATTTATTTTCGATGTGAATTTTATTCAAAACAATTAAAAAAATTGAAGACTGTAAAATATGACACATCAATTGTTAAAAATTATATGATCATATTAAAATTGAAAATTTATTTAATAAATATGAACATACTTATATATATATATATATATATATTTGTAAGTTCATTTTATTTTAGTATTTACAACAATATATCTAATTAGTTTTGTTGAAATTATAAATTTTTTTATTAAAAAATTGATAAAATATACCATTTTTGTGGTAGAATCTAAAATATAAGCAGGATGTAACAATACATATCTATCAGATCACAGTAAATATTTCATGTTTACATACATTGCACAGCAATATTTTTTATGAAATAAAAGCATTTACAACAACATTTTCATTTATAAATAACATGTAAAAATATTTTCATTATTATCTAAACAAATAACAAAAAACAAACAATTATCCAACAATATAAATTAACGCCATGGACACTATGATGGTGGCATAGTAAAAGATTTGTTTACACAACAGCATTAAGTTCAATGATAAAACATTCTAAAACACTTTTTTCAGGAACCATCAAAGCTCACATCATCACTCCTTAAGCTTGGTCTTGGGAACTTTCCATTGAAAGTGGACACTGATGAGTAAAGAATGCATTGGTCTACAACAAAAAGCAATGAGTTAAAATCCTCAAATTTAATCAACATAATCAAAACTAGCACATGAATTTACTTAAATAACATTTTTAAATAGTGCAAATGGCAGTTTAAACACAGAAATTAATAACATTAATTGAAAAAAGAACTATTTTAATATAATATCAGTGTTTTCTAAAAAGTTAGGTACAGTAAATTTCTCAAAAATTTAATCATTAAAAAATACAAGCTATAAATAATAAATAAATAAAGAATTGATCAGGCAACAATAAAAGTTGTGGGATGCAACTTTCTGTTTTATAATGAATATAATATTTAAAATAAAAGGATTTTTAAAGTAAAATATTGCTTTTAAAAGTTTACATATTACTCTAATAATATGAAAGATGTTAATTTTACAAAAAATAAAGCTTATTAATGTGAGAATTAAAAAAAAAAAATTTTACTAGAAAAAATGTGATTTTATGCAATCTGTGCATTTTGTTTAACTTTTTCTTGCATTTAACAATTAAAACTTTTTTAAAATATACATAAATTTTATTTTCAGTAGAATAATATAAATTACAAAGTAAGTACCATTTAGGAATTTATAAACAGAAAATTTTCAATTTAATTACTTTGCATAGATTAGACAACACATAAATGTTTAAATATGATTAATCATAAAATGTTTGTAGTTTGTGAATATCTATTTTCATTTTTAATGTTAGACATTCAAATATAAAACTTTGTTAGAAAAAAGTAAGTTTGTACAATGCAATAAATCCTAATAAAAGCATTGAGAACTTGCTATTCTTCTAATTGAAGCTGAAAATAAATTGCATTCAAAATTATTTTTAATTATTTGAAGTTAAAAATAGTTTTGAATTAAATCTATATTAGTATATAAAACACTAATAGTTTAGTGATTCATCTGAAAGTTAACAATCTGGATAGAATGACATTATGAAGCATTAAATGTCGTATCAAACTTATGTATGATCCCTAGGAAGCATTTTATACTGAGAGAGGTCAAAGACAAGAACTTATCCGCATGCATATTATTTAAATATGGTCCTTGAAAAAGTTATAAGATTCAGGGATAAACTCAAGAAACATTATTCTGTAGTGATCTAAACAATTACAAGCTGATAATATATTATACAAGATATATTATATTATATAAGGTGTGGCTATTAATTTTTAGGACAGCTATGATAACACAAGAACAAATGATGTGAAAAATGTAACCTTTTAATATGTTTTAAAGAAATCCCATTTGCCGTAATACACTTCTGTGCTCGGCTTTATAAATTGTGGAAACAATTTTTAAAGTCCTCTTTCGGAAGCCTCTTCAGTGTCGACGTCACGTTCTTCTTGATGTCTTCAGCATTCACAAAGTGTTTGATTGCAGATTTAAGTTTAAGAAACAAAATGAAATCTGGGGAAGCCAAGTCAAGAGAGTATGGCAAATGATGAAGTTCACTGGCGATCAAACTGGGGCAATAGAAATCACCTCCCATTCAGTCAAAAACAGATTCAGACTCTGTGAATTCTTTGTCGAAGTCAAGCAAGATTATCTGTATAAAACTGCTCAGTAACAATAGTGTCTGGTGAGAAAAACTCATGATGAATTATCCTTCACTATCAATGAAATCAACTAAGATAACTTTGATTTTTCAAATCGAAACTCTTTTTGTTTAGGAGACTGAGATACACCACTCTATCTTTTGGTTTCAAGGTCGTATTGATAGCACTACGATTCATTACCTGTCATCATTAAATCCAAGAAAACAGGATCAGTGTCAGCTTTATTTAAGAGTTTACCATATGTGTCCATTCTGACTTGCTTCTAATAATCCAATAAATACTGCAGGATAAATCTGGAACACACTTGAGTTTTCCTAAGTCTTGCGTCAGAATTTGGTAAATTAGCTCTTTGTTGGTATTCAGTTCACTGCCCAGCATTCAGATAGTCAGTCTACTTATCCACTGTAACAAGCTCGCGAACTTTCTCAATTGTTGTAGGTGTATGCAAAGAAATCCGCCTTCTGGTGTAGCCGCCACTTTCTATATTTTCACGGCTGTTCGAGAAACGTCCATAATATTCAAATGAGCGAGAACGGAATAATGTTTGTTCATCATACACTTGCTTCAACATTGCACGTGTTTCTGTCGCACTTTTGCCTAGTTTAAAGCAGAATTTGATGTTCACTCTTTGTTCCAGTTCAACACTTCCACAACACCATTTTCCCACTTTGACAATATTACTTACCACATACGTCTCAATGTGTCTTTTCCAACCAAGCTCATGTCTAGTCTAATGTGTTCTGTGGGAATCATGTGCAGATGTATTACTTTCCAGATACCAGCAGTGCCTGTCTTGGGCAGATGATCAGTTTCATGCTGTGATGTCAGTCTTGGATATTAATTGCTAATGTACAATAAACTTAATTGTTGCCTTTAGTTATTAAGTTTTAGGAGCTACAATAATTAAGTTTATTTTTTGCAGCTACTACAACAATTAAGCCACAAATACTAAACAAATTTTGGAAGAACTGGAGCATCGACTTGATGTGTGCCCTGTGATAAAAGTATAACCACTGAATATTTAAAAGTTTATTTGTATAAGTATATGAGTTGCTCTTTTATTTCATGTATTAATTATGATTTTGAATCTCCTGCATAAATACTACAAAGTGTTACAAAACCAATATACAATAAGAAAACCCTGACTCTCTCCTCTATACATTAGACTAATTGTATAATTATAAATAATTACAGATTTGTAAAAGTTTA
>JAPDSC010085533.1:0-12643 GCA_026290005.1 Latrodectus geometricus | reverse complement strand
AAAATATGACATTTTTAATTTACATTTAATCCTTTGTTACATTTCCCATTTTCCACTTTAATTTAATACTTTGTATTTTTAAAACAAAATTCTTTTAAACCTAAGGTAGTAGAAAGACCATTAAATAACATAATCGCCTTTTTATTGGTTGATTCTGATATATCTAATAAAAGAATCATGCATGTTTCTCGAAAAATAACACCTTAATTATTTATTTTAAGGATATGAATTTTGAAAATTTTTTTATTGATGAAGGAATGTAAAATTTTGAATAATTAATTGTCAACTAAAGTGACAACTGTGTCAATTAGTTGTGGATAGTGAGGGCCGTTGTTTCAACATCACAACCTACAGCCAATATCTTATTTCCAAGCTTCATATAGAAAGAAAGTCATTTCTGGATTTAAATATTTTTAGGTGATTTTCTGAGTTTCCTGTACTTAATCTTACTTGATTTGTACTTCACAGGGTGACTTCTTATTCAATAAATGATTTCAGCTTTCATGACTTGAAGATAGAAATACATTTTAGATGAATTTCATCTTTTAAAAAATGTTATATAAATATCATATTATTTTTTTTACAAATTCTCAACCGATATAAGCTTTTGTTCAGTTTTGTAAATAAAATACTATTAAGTAAATAAATTTTATAATTAGGTTAATGAGTTAATTAGAAAATTTAATCATATATAAACTAATTCATTGATGTAATTTTCAAGCTTTGTATTTGCAATTAATTCTGTACTTGAATAACATAGGCTGATATTAAAATTGCATTATTAATTACAACTAGCTGTACCCGCCCGGCATTGCCCGTGCATTTAGAAAATGCAGATAAGTGAATAGCGCAAGAATAGTAGTGTAGGACATGTAGACTGTCTCTCTCTCTTCCCCCCCACACACACAACATTCCCCGTCGATAAAAAGGAACAATATATCCTAAATATTTTAAACGGAAAATTTTCCAAAAGATGGTCGCCAGAATTGTTTCTCAAAAGGAGCTGGTACAACCCCGGAATCAGCTATCGGCGAGCAGCGATCTCGAAAAGAAGTTTTATAAATAATTTTTTTAAAATTTTTCTAATTCAAAAATCGAAAATCGGGCTTCGAGGTCTGGTGGCCAGCTCCCTTGTGCTTCCGTGTAAAAAATTCCAGGTCCCTGCGTGCGATAGATTTGGCTGGAGAGCTCGGTCAGACAAACGGACAGACACATTACACTTGCTTTTATTATTATAGAAGATAAAAAAAAGTTTGATTCCTTGTAGATTTTCTTAATAACTTTGCTTAAGGAATCAAGTATTTTTGTTCATTTTCTATATTTATTTAGTTTAATGATTTTAATTAGAAATATTTTATATAAATTAAAATTAGATGTAAGTTTGATTTCCTAACGATTTCTTATTAAAAAGTTTAAGTGTATCTAATAAATTCTTCAAAGTTTTTATTTGCTTTCAAGAATTTGAGAAAACTTGAATGATAAATAAACTGCTATTCGTTAATGCTAAAATGAATAATAATTAGAATTTCCTGAAGAATGTATTGAGTCAATAATATAGTATGAAAATGGGTACTTCTTCATTTTACCGGTGCAAGTTATAAAGTCGCCAAATGGCATTACTATGCGTAACAAAAAATCACAAAATTTCTGCTTTTTCCATCATTAACTTTCTGTTTTTTCCAAACATTTTAAATAAAAAAAAATATTTTTACAAAATAAAATTTTCAATTAACATTAAATGAATTAAATTAATGGTACAATCCTAGGAGACAGGATTCAATTTGTCACCAAAGGTCCCATACCTTTGGTGACAAACGGGAAAAAAAAGCGTCCAGGCAGAACGAAATGGCAAAATAAGAATTCTAGAAATCGTTACGTTTATCGTATCTAGTGTATCAAAGTAGGATTACCAAGAATGACAAAATTTATAACCAACTAAAATTATTCATCCCAAGGACCTAAAGCACATTTTAACCTAAGATTCAAAACACTGATGACAATTATTCGACATAATGCAAATGAATATCTAGATCTGTTATAGAAAAAGTCCTTAATAGGTGAAAATGCGCTTTAGGTCCCCTACTTGGCGCGTTTTCAAAATCGCCGATGCCATGGCGAAAATTCTACGGCTATTTCAAAGTGAAACTTAATTAGCGACCAATGAAAAGACTAAAACAAAAGGATAATTAATGAGCATGAGTGAAAAAGCGCATCAAATTCGCGAGTTGGTGAAGTAGGGGAACTAAAGTGCAATTTAACCAACAAAAGAATATGGAATTAATTTTATAATACACACATACACAATCAGCCAGTTTAACAATATAAAATTCCAAACACGAAAAACAAAAAGCATCATACTTATAACTTAAAAGGGATAAAAAGAAATTATTGGCTGTATCCCAGTGTACGGTACGCTATTTTTATACAATTAATATAATTATAGAATATACAATTAATATCATTATATAATATAAAATTATATTATTTTATACAAATAATATAATTTTATACATTATTATATACAATTAATTATAATTGTATATATGATTACCGTTGTATATATGCGTACCGTATAAGGAGCGTACCGTTCACTGGGAATTAACCGAAATTATTAAAGGCGGAAAAAATTATAAGGGTAAGTAAAGTCCAAATTTTAAAATGCAAAATTAAGATTTCATCTTGATTATTATAAGTTATTCTCTGAAACATAAATAATAACATTTTATCACTCACTCATAATTTTGGCTTCATTTTTTTTTTTTTTATTCTTCCATAAAAGCTGATCCTCTACTTTGTAGGTGGAGTTTTTTCTTCCCCAGGTTTCTTTTCTCCTGGTTTTCCTCCTTTATCATCAGGCTGTCCGGGTTTTTTCTCACCAGGTTTTTCTTCAGGCTTTTTAGGATCCATTTCTTCTCCCACGGGAATTAAATACTCAAATGAAAATATGTGATGAATTTTTTGCTTTAAGTAAACTATGCAGTAACGCAGCTTATCAAATCAAAATTAGAATGTGAAATTCTGCAAATTGTCTCACTTCACTCGCGTATCATATCCACGTAGCACCTTCTCACGTGGATGTTCAAACCAGCCTTTACAGTTTTAAATAACTGTAACAATTTTTACTTCTGGAAACGTCTAGAAATTTCTGTATAGTTTGGAATAGAGGGCGCTAGTTTCTCAGTTAATAGGAAAATGGTTCCTATCATAACTTACCGCTGTTGTACTTCTTACATGTTTATATAATTGCAGACTAATACAATAATATTCCATGTTTCAAAATTGATGTCGGATTTAATATTGATAGCAATCAAAACATTAATTTATATTCAATGAAACTTACTACGTTATAGATCAACTTCGATTCAAATTAAAGTTATTTCATATTGTCAGTGCGAATGATGAAAACTTTCCGAATTTCAGTAAAAGAAATCATTATAATCATAGAGGTTGCCTTTGACTAAATTTTTAGTCAAAAAGGGAATAGTTATCCGAATTCAGCGACATTAAATGAATGAAACTTTTATTTCTTTTTTTCCAGTTAATAACAATCATGTAAAAATAGGGGAAATGGCGGCATTTTTAAACAACCAAGCTAACAATATTCAAATTAGGAATATACTTTATGGTGCCTCTTTGATTCTCGCAAAGTTGTAATCGCGATTGATCGCCAAGCCGGGCAAACTCCAATCATATTCCGATAGCAACAGGGGAATTCATTGTCTGTGCCAACAAAAATCGCCAATAAAAACGATAACCAAACAAAAATGGCCATGTTTGCCAAGGGGCCACCTTAAAGTATAGTTTTACCATAATTTGACATTGGTAACGAACAAATTTCAAATGGACAGACAGACAGACACATTACACTTGCTTTTATTATCTATCTATAACCCCGGAATCAGCTATCGGCGAGCAGCGATCTCGAGAAGAAGTTTTTTAAATAATAATAATTTTTTTAAAATTTTTCTAATTCAAAATTCGAAAATCGGGCTTCGAGGTCTGGTGGCCAGCCCCCTTGTGCTTCCGTGTAAAAAATTCCAGGTCCCTGCGTGCGATAGATTTGGCTAGAGAGCTCGGTCAGACGGACAGACACATTACACTTGCTTTTATTAATATAGATAAACATTAAAATTGCATTATTAATTACAATGCATTATTAATAACAATTAAAGAAAATAATTTATATCATTATTTATTTCCTAATATCATGCATTTTTGTTCCTTTAGTAAATTCCACACAGATTAACAATACATGTTTTTAAAGTTTTATATTTCTCATTTAAAATATAGAAATGATCTCATTTTATTATTATTCTCTATTTATTCTTCCTTATAGAGATTAAAATAAAAACGTTTTTCATCGTATAATTACACAAAATAATTAAAATTAAATATAATATTAAAAAATTAAGAATTTTTTAATGTTTGGTATAAAATTAGTATAAATATGCTGGGTAAATATATAATTGATATTTGGTAAATAATTCGAAATGAATATGAAAGCTAATTTAAATTATCTCGGGTAAAATAATTTCATATATAATATAAATCAAATTACTTTATAAAAGTGGTTCATTTTTATTTACAGTACAGGTTAATTATGCATTTTTGAACAAGTGGATTTTTTCAACAACATTTAATAAAAATGTTAATTTTAATTTAATAATCAAATTTAAGGAGAATTAACTATGTTTCACTGATGATTTATTTAACAATGTAAATTATTTTTATACATGCATTTACAAAAAAACACAAATTTCGGAATGACATATTTTCTCAATAAATTATATTGATTTTTGTTTTCAAACACACATTTGGGACATATACAAATGATAATAAAATTTTATCAACTGGCAGTGATGCAAAAATAATATTTTGATTTGCATTTAAATCAACATTTATTTTATTGAACAGCTCAAACCTTTAAAAAATAAATATTTATTTAAAATATTTAAATCATAAAGAATTAAATACTTTAGTTTTTTTTCTCATGTAAAAGACAACTAAATAGCTAAAAAGGAGACACATAATAATAACAAAAGCATTATTCCTTCGTCAACTTATCATAGTTTATGCAAAACAAATTACAAATTAAAATAAACTTAGAAAGATAGTACTTAAATACAATGGTTTAAAAATGAAAAATAAGAAATATGTATAATCAAAAATTTACCATTCTTATATTCTTTGCATTTCTTTACTCGGGGAAAATAATGCGAGTTTCTATTAATTTACCTTTTCATTTTCATGCTTATTACTTTTCTTTCAACTCAATTCTTTTTAAAAACAATATAATTTGAAAAGTATTTCACGATTTAATTTTGGTTAAGAAATAACTAAAAAGTTTCAGAATATTACATGACATTAAAACGCCAAAAAAATGTTTCAGTTTTGAATGTCTTTAACATATTCTATGTTGTTTTTTAATTTTATTTAATAATTGTTCGGACAATTACATTGCTGATTTCCGGAGGCAAGATCGTTCAAAATCAACGGCCTCATCGGCCGGCAACGTATGGCATGGTAATCAGACGTCGAGAACTTTGTATTATATGAATTTAGAAGGAATCCGAATACAAATGTTCGTGTCAGGGAACACAACATCGGTGTTATATAATAGGACCTCCATTAAACGTAAACTGCAAAAAGATCACCAATATTTGTACCACATACAGCGAGTGCATGCGCTAAGAGACACGGATTATGTCAAAAGTGCGACATTTGATATTTACAGGTAAGAATATCCGAGATCTATAATTTCCATCACATATACAATTCACTGATAAAATTGACTTTTCCCTTGAACCTAGGATGGTGTTTTTAACTAGCATAATATGCAGCATGTGTTATAATGTATATATCTACAAAGTATACAGTCATATAGCCTCCAACAACATTTCTAAGTTAACATCTGAGCTGGAATAATAAGTAATATGCTGATCGGAATGACTGAATGCCTTGACGGGATTTCGAATACCTTTTTTAAAGAAGTATTGCCCACCTTGTTTGGGGATGTGCGTCAACACGTGGCTTCAGGATAATGGATCTCCTTTATATTTGCACTGGAATGTACGTCAGGTTTGGGATTTGATGAATATGTCAGGTTTGAGATTTGATGAATACGTCAGGTTTGGGATTTGGATCTCTGGATTGGCAGAGTTTAATCTGTATCTTGGTCATCGTGATCCCCGTACCTAGATCCCCTTTATTTTTACTTCTGGACATATGTTAAGTGTGTATGACACACTTGTTTCATTGGACATTTAGTTCATGACGCATAATGTTGAAGCGGCGCAACGTTTCCGGAAGACACCTGGGCAATTCGAACGAGTTTGTGATTCCATGCGTCACCGTTGTGAAGTACTTGTTACATTTTTGTTGCATTTCTTAAGACTATTCATTATCTTTTTTACGTGATGTTCTTGATGCAGTTTTACTGTTATGATTGCATTTTCGACCCTCTGTTTTTATGTAATTCTGACTCCTTTTGACCCGAAACAACCAAGCATGCCGTTTGTACATAGGCTTTTCTTACACCCTGTATAAATTAATAAAAGAATAAATTAATAGAAGAAGTAAAGTCTGTAATCGCTAGTCATTTTTTAACAGTCATTTCTGACTACAAAAGAGTGGCAAAGTTAGAGCAGTAAATAATAAGTAGCTATTATGCCACATCATGTGCCCTCTAATGGAATTTGTGGGTCTAAGCATAAACATTTAATATTTTGCACAATTTATTTCATTAGTTAAATGATGGAATGCTCTCATCAATAAATAGATATAAAGCAGATGCATGCGAAAAATAGGAATGGGAAAACTTGACTACACTTGAGTTGCCTGTGGGAATCAGAGAATGAGCAAAAAGCTTGAAGCTACTAAATGTAAATGAAGAATAATTTATTTGCTGTTATATACTTAATATTATAGTTAAGCTTTAATTTTCTAATCTATTTTGATTTTTTCTTGGTTAAATATTGCGGTATTACACATAAAGATTTCATTTTTCAAAAAAACACCAAAAATGAATGTTCCTAAAGAAAATATGGAATAACAAATTATTTTAATGAAAATATGCTTATCTAATTAATATAAAATAACATTTTATAAAACAAATAATCTACAGAAAGGTGCAAGTGGAGTTATTATATACTTATACTATCTGCGATTTTTATTTCTTTAGTAAGATATAGTGACATTAGAGGAAAAATAGAAAATTTTGAATGAGACAAAAACATTACTCCAGTAAAGTTGTTATGAAACTTTTATCCCCTCCAGGGTTAAAAAATAATGATTTATTTATTGGAATTTTAATCTTATATGTGCATGATATTTATTCAGCCATTAATTGATACGAATATGGGAAAAATTAGCATTTATTTTGCTTTAAAAAATAACATTTTAAAAATCTGTTGCAGCAGCAAAAAATCATATAATTAATAAATAATAAAGAAATGGTTTGAAATAAGGGATTATAATTTGTAAGGATTATGAAAGTCTTAACATTAATTAATATATTTATTTCATTATGATGGAAATAATAACAATTTGACCTTGGATTTACTGAAAGTATTTAAAAACGCATTCTAATTAGCCATTAGTAACATATTTTTTAATAAAAACATATTAGTAATTTCAACCAATATTTCTAATTTTGCTAAATCTTTGACTTTTGCTTTTGCAATATAAAAATGTTGTTAATTATTTTTGAAATATATGCTTGAATTAAAGAAGGAAATTTTTAATTATTACTTTATTTGTAAGAGGATGAGGTTTCATCATAAGATGGTGAGATAAACGAGTAGTTTCAATTCCTCAAAATATGTATTTTTTAAATATATCATTTTTATTATTAATTTTGATTTATGCTGATTAATGCAATGAATTTTGTTTTGAGTACATTAATGTAATAAATTAAAACTAATAGCAAAAGATGATATATCATAAGGAACTAATATATTTCTCACATTTAAATTGTGCTAGATACTTTATTAATTTTTGGGCAAGAATTCTCAGCATACGAATGTATTGGCATTTTATATTACCCAAAACTAAATGTTTGATAATATTTTAAGTGTTACTGTTATTGTACTAAAAAGTATTTTTATTATTAATAAAATTTACAAAACATGTATATTAATTGAACGTGGTTTGATAAACCACTCAATAAGAATAACCAACATTTAACAGTGCAATATTTCATATCATGTTATACATTTTAATTATTATTAAATAGTGATTTATGATTATAAGAATTCAGTTTTCTAGTGAAATTTTACAATGTCCTAATATTATTATACAAACCATGTCCGAAAGTTTGAGAGAAAATCATGTTTTAAGTACCAAAATTCTGTTTCTACTGGGATTTTATATAATCTTATAAATTAACTTATTTTTATTATTTATCTTTTTAAAAAATATAATGCATTAATCTAATTTAAATAGTTTCTTAAAGTAAGTATATTTGGTGTTAGCTTAAAAATAAGTGCAATTATTATCTAAGAAATTAATTAGTAGATTTAAGAATTTATGTTTCATTAATGAACAAAGGTTTGAAATTATTTCTCATGCATAATTGAAGATAATTAGTTTCTTCTTGTCATTTTCCGTATGATTTCATTTAATTTAAGAATAATATAAAATACCTAATTAGTTGAAATATTATATTTTCAGAAGTAGAAACATTTAACCAGTGTATTAATTTTTAAAATTTGTTATTAAGAATAAAAAAATAAGAAATTAGTTGCATCATTTTTAAAAGTGAAGAAGATTTGATAAGACGTGAGTATCATTGCTTATAAATTTGTGAACAACTTGGTAAAAAATCAACATTAACAGTATAACATTGATTGATAAAAATTGGAATATTAAAGGTAAGTATTTTTTGTTCTTAAAACTGAAACTATAGCTGTAAGGATATAACTTTATTAAAATCTAATGTTTTGCGATGCATTTTATGTTCATGTATAGGTATATTAATTTAAATAATGATGCTTAAGGATGGCGTAAAAATATAATTTTATTAAATGCGCGTTATTGTTAACATTTTTTTATATAAGAAAATAAATTTATTTGTCTGTTTAAACGAAAAAAAAAATAACATAATTTTGGAAAATGCTTATTTAAAAACGTCGACTATTACAGCATTTAACAATATAAATAATTATTTTCCAATATTTCATTAATGAGGAAGTCTGATGAATATTTAGTATCAACCCTTCAATAAACTTTTAGTATTTTCCTTTTACAAATCAAATTGTTTTATTCGATAAATAAATCAGTAAATAATATCGTTACTTTGTTGTGTTGAAATGTCATTTTATTAAGGAAAAGTTAAATCAATAGAAGAAAGAAATTTCTTGGAAATCTTAGATAGATTAATTTGAAAGTACATAATTTATACATTTATACTGAACAAATATTAAATTCAGTTGTGTTTCAAAAGATAATTTAAAATAAAACATAATTTTCCTTAAAAAAATTTACTAATAAAATACATAGATATCTCTCAAAGTATAAGCTGACTGAAATCTGTTTACTCAGAAAGGATTTATAAATGTAAATAACTTTAAAAGTGTTGCAAAATTTGGCTTTCTTATATAACATAAAAATATTGATAATTTGAATATTAATTTTATTCTGGGTATGAAAACAAAAATAATTAATCCCAGTATATTATACGTATGAACTCACGTTTATGAAAAATGTAAACATGAGTTAATTTATTTCATGCTATTTATAATATACTTATATTATTAATCGACATATTATTATACATATTATCAGATTATATGTATAATGTACTCAAATGAAAAACAGAAGCTTTGATGAAGCTACATCTGACCAAGCATGCATTAATTTTATCAACTATTTTAATGAAAAGTGTAAATCTCTCTCAATTCACAAAAACATTTAATAATAATATAAATAGATATTTCTCAAAATATATCTAACAAAAACATTTTACGCAGAAACAATTTAAATAATTTTAAAATATTATAAATATTTTTTTCTTAAGCTATTCATGAAAGAAATATAGTGATATTGCAATAATTTGTTTTTCTTTCAGAAAATTACATTATTTTCAGTTGTGATATATCTGGCGGGACGAAATGTGGTTTTAAAACTGACACAACTGGTGTTGAGGAGAAGCTTAAAAGATTGCCAAAATCTTCTTCAATAGTTTTTGATAAATTGATTATTTTCTTGTATAACATTTTTGAATACGCTTTCTTTTACTCCGTTCAACAATTATTCATCAATCAAAAGCAAACCAAGAAAGATATGTTAGACACGAAAGGAATGAGCTTTCTCATATGATGTATAAAAATTTGGTTTTTATTATTAATAATTTATCAATATAATGTAAGAAAAATTAACCTAAAGAAACTTTTTCTTATGATATCAATACATTGGATAAAACAGAAAATACTAAAATTATTCAAATTGGCCACTGCAATTATATTATCTTCAATAATTTCCACTCATTTTTTCACAGTAATGTTTATTAAATACGCATAAGACAATGCTGCATGGTTTTTGAACAAAAAAAGATGTAACATTCGAAAATGATCGGTCGCTGAGCAATAATATTCGACAAAAATTAATAAAAATCTACTGTTGTTCATTTACTATTCTTTAAACATTACATTTAAATTTTGATTAAAATCTTTTGAAAAATCAGAAAATCAAGAAGCAATTTCAGCAGGATATTCAAAGGAATTTAATAATGACAATTACATTTGTAATATATAAAGATGTAGAATTTCTTTAAAGAAAAAAATACGTTTTTTTGTTTTTCTTACATAACATATAATTGTATTACATAAAAGTACATAAGACAGGTACGCCTTGCATAGAATATTATGTAATTTTAAGGATAACATAAATAAATGAAATCAGATAAATTATTTATAAATTCAATTAAGAGCAATTATTTATGATTATATTTTCTCATAATGTTATGAGTATTAGTTTAAATATTTTAAAATAAAAAAGTGGAAAAAAAGTTTCTGTAAAAAAAAAATTTGCAGTAGAAGAAAAAAAAAACTTACAATAATCAAACAAAAAAGTTCGTTTAATCCCCAAATTCTTCTCCAAGCTAAGAAGGCAATACATTTTCACTTCAATTCTCGAAATTAAACTTAATTTGTTAGGAAGTTACAAAAAAAAGTTGTTCAAACTTATCAATATGAGTTCACTTTGATTGTTTTTATTCAAAACATTATATGGAGAAAAAATGTTTTCGTAAACTTATTGTGATGTCATTCTATTTTTAAAATAAAGTTTTTTAATAAGACAAGATTATTGAACTACATTGAATAAAATTCTATTTAACTATATTTAGAGAGAAACTGTTGCAAATATGCCGAGAAGAAAAAAGAACGCCTAAAAAAATGTGAAGAACACAGATCAGTAAGATAATAAAGTTGACCACATATAATGATCCGAGAACAGAAAGAATCCACATTAACCAAAGTGAGATTCAACCCAAAGAAGTCGGAGCAAAAGTGGAAATAAAAGATTGGCACAGATACTACCGATAAACGGAAACAGAAATCCTTATACAAATTAGTCTAATAGTAAGGAAAATTATTTTATATATGTTATATCTAAACATTTTATACAGATTTTATGTATTTATGTACAGAATTGTAGTCATGTTTTCTGGAAAAAGATCATTTATCATTTTAAATAAATCCCTATTTCATATAAATTTTTTCAAGAAAAAAATGCTTTTAACTTACATTAATTTTATTAAAATTATTAAATACAAAACAGATTCCTAAGAAAGGAATAATGAAATAACATTTTTATTTTCTAAATTTATTTAATCTGAATCTGAATGTAAAGTAATGAATAGAAGCATATAAGTATTGAATATACGCAGAGAAAATGAAATCTTTAGTTTTAATTCTCATAAAACCATTATAATCAGAATGTAACAAGTATTCTTTGGACGTTAATTTTGAATTCATGATGGTAATATTCATTTGAAAATAAAAATTCTTATAATGAAAAAGTCATAAAATCGTAATATTTTTCTGACAAATATTTGTATTAAATAAAATATTAAAAAAATAAGATTTTGCTTTTGAAATCCTATTCACCAAGAGTTACGAGAACATAACACTTTCATAATATCTTAATTCAATTTTTTTTACTTTAGTTACAATCACTTTCGTTCATTTTAAGAAGCATAATTTAAACCAATCATTCAAGTCAACAAAATATCGCTATATTTTAATGAACAATATATTCTCTTAGAATGATCTTAACAAGATAAATTTTCAGTACTTTTGATCTTCTGCAGGAAATTAAATTAAAGAAAAATATTTTACGTCAATACTTACAGAAAGATATATTAAAAAAAAGTTCAAACTTTAGTTCTTACAGAGAATCGAAACTAAAAAATTTAAATCTATACAAAATGAAATTATCAAAGATTTTTAATTAAAATATATGTATCAAGTTTTATAATAAAACCATAATCTAATTAATATTCAAACAGTTGACATGGCATGCAATTTTCTAAAATTGTTTTTAACTCAAAAACACACAGAAAAAAGAAAATAAAAAATCGAAGAAAAAAAAATCTAAAATTCGATATTTCAATGTGATTATTAGCAGCTTATCAGATCATTAA
>JAPDSC010085532.1:22993-33376 GCA_026290005.1 Latrodectus geometricus | reverse complement strand
CTCACATGTGCTATACATTCACATAATTATGAATTTTGATTAATGTTCTTGATATTATATAATAAAATTATATTACTTTATTCTTGCAATCAAATTTGTTACAGGCTAATTTCATGCAATCATTTATTCAAGACCAACTGGAAATTAAAATCGGAAGGCGAATCACTTCAAATAGCCTTGTCTGAGGTGTGAATAAAAATGTACGGTTGCTTAAGATATGATTGTAATTTTTATTTGCTGTAACGCAATTAAATTGTAAATCTAAAATAATTACATGTTTCTTTAAAAATACTCTTTTCATACAAATTATTCTTATACGTTTCATATTAATATTTTCGATTATAAAGAGTGGAAGATAATTTGTATTACATCGGAGATTAGCTGGGGTATAAAAACTTTTCTTTTATAGCCGAGAGCAAATTAGCACTAAATAATCAATTTTTTTCCCCTCTTTTACTTTTGATACCACTATATTGTACCACACTTTAAAACAAATGTTAATTAAAGTACTCGTACATAGGATCTTGCTTTACTTTATAAGAAAACTGCATTTATTTTTACCTGAATATTTGCAGTATCTTTACATGCATTAGAAAAAGCATTTATCCACATTATACAATAAAAATTAATTAAATAATTAATATAATACAATAAAAAATAAACGAGAAAATTAATGCATTTTTAGAGAAAAAATTTGTTTAAATTTTAGATAGAATTTAGCATTTTTTGTTTCTCTCTGAAAATTCTATGATATGCTGTCTTTCTATGTTAGCAAACTGAATACACAGAAATTTGTTACACTGATTGCAATATTGCTAAATCCATCCATTTCTTGAAAAACCTTTCTACTGTACTTTGTATAATGTATAGTTCATAAGTTGAATATTTTTACGGGATTCCAAGAAAGGTTATTAGAAGAGTTATACTATTTGTATACATTATATAAATATTTATTTTTTCAGAATATGATTAGCATTAACATTTACACTAACATTTTAATTATTTAAGAGTACATGTATGATTTACAAAACATTAGTTAATTTGCTCATAACTTCATTATTTCAAGCACTTAATGATCTCTTTGCAATTTTATTATATTAGTAAATCACATGTACAGAATCATTTAATATATTATGATTTATTTAAACATAACAAATCTCAACTGCTTATTTTCTTAATTATTTTTCTCTATATACAAAAATCTGTTCTTGATATTAAAATTAAAACCAGCATCAAAATGAAATTTTTTCATAATAAATTTTTTAGACTCTTTTTTATGCAAAAATATATTTAAGTTCATGTTTCTAAATCATCATGTTCTTCAAATAGTTAAAGACCAAAGCAAGTAATGGGATAAAATTGATAAAAATCCCTAATTCAGTTTATTTCTAGATGCAATGGAAATAATTTTTACTTAAGATTTAGAAGTCAATATAACCTTTCATATAAAAATTTTCCATTAGTGAATTCCCCAATCATAAATCATTAAAATAAATCATATTCTAAGAGATGTTATCTCTTTATATGCTATTAATATGAATTATGAAATTTAAATTTCAAAATCCAACTCCATGAATTGTATTAAAATTTCTAAAATATATTTGAGCTATTATATTTTTTATTTCAATAATTTAATTGTATTCTATTAACAAGATTAACATGATGTTTTAGCCACTTACTCTGTCTAGTGGTTAGCATGTCTGACTGCGGATAGGGAGGTCTGGGTTTGAATCCCGGTTCGGGAATGTATGTTCTTTCTCTCAATTCTGCCTTTGTCCTTTCCTTGTATTAATACAGTATGAATGATTGCCTACCCTATAAATGGGTACCTATAGCATGTATGTTCAGATGCAAGTCAGTCTTCTGCCCTTATGGTTCCTCTCCAAAAAAGAATCTGCAAACTACCCTATGCCAGATCTTCTGGACCTGGTGTGGGCTTTCGTGCATCAGGGGGATAAGCAACAACATGATGTTTTAATATTAACTACATTCTAATTCTAAGAAATTAATCATTTTCTTAAAAATATCATTGATAATTTGAAATATTTTCCCTAATTGCAAGTTTGCCATAAAATATTTAGAAAATTCATTTATATATACCTTGTATATAACAGATTCATAATCCTTAACTTTTTTATGACTGGGAACAGCAAAGCTTCATATATATTAATATTATGTGTCAAATAATCTGATATAATTATGTTAAGATGTAGTAAATTACATCCCTTCATTTAAACTTTTGGACTCCATAATTTTTCAAAAGTATTTACAAAGTTCCTAATAAATATTAAAGTTATTTTTCAAATGTAAATATAACTTTTTTTCTGAATTTAATTTAAAATTGTTAATTTTAAAATTTAATGTCCGACTAAAAACTAATAGTAAAAGATTCTGTATGTACTCTTCTTTCATAATTTTTCTAATCAGTCCAGGAAATTTTCCTTAAAATTGCAAGCATTAATTTGGAAAGTTCTTCAAAACTAAATATTAATCATAATGTGAAGTTTTTAAAAATCACATATATTTTTAAAAATTAAAAAGATTTTTTATTCAATGCTTTTAATGATAAAAAACTAGGTATAAAATCAATAAAAGTAAACATTTCTTAAATAAAACATATTACTCTTAAACATTTATTGATATTTTAATGAAATATAGATTTTTCCATTCATTTGACACATTCTATTGAATTTTCGTTAGGATGTAAATAATTTAGACAGTTATATTATATTTAGGAAATAAAAAGTAGTATAAAAATATTTAAATTTAATGATCAAAATCATTCACTATTTGAATTACAGTTTGGAAAATTAAACTTTGAACTTATGAGATTTAATCAAGGAAAATGGCTGAACTTAATTAGATTTACAAAAAATTTAATGACATCATTAATTTTCGTGGTCTTTTTTTTGCTGTTCATATAAGATATTTGCAAGAGTAATTTTAACTTCATGTATACAAATTTTGTTGACATTTCTATGATATATTATAACATAAATAATAATACTGTGAAATGAGAACTGTGTTAATATTGTTTTAAAATAAATTAATTTGCATCATTTAAAACTTTTATCATTTTGTTTATAAAATTTCCGTATGATGAATAATTTAACAAAGTGAAGAAATATAATTAAAAAATTGGAAATGAAATTTCATAATATATGTACCCATAATTAATGTATATTTCATAATTAATGTATATTAAGAAGAAATATTATTAAAAAATTGGAAATGAAATTTCATAATATATGGATCCATCAATTTCATTTAAAATATTACATTTGATCATTTTTATCGAAACTAGTTTAATACACAATATATTGATTAATGTTATTCTTTTCAGCAATTAAGCGAATCTAGCAATAATAAAAAAATTTTTATAAAAAAGGAACTGGTGCTTTTGTATTTTTAATTAATGAATTATAAAAACTATAGCCTATTATATTAAGCAAAATAATTTCTTTCACAAACATTTTTCCAAATGTTTATTTTCTGAGTTGGTTATTATACTCAAAAATTAAGGCACGATTTGTTATTTAATCAACTAATAAAAGCTTTGTCTAAATAGAATATATATAATAGTTTTTTATATAATTAATATTAGCGATTACTTTTAAAGCAAACATATTTATATACATTGTTCATTTCATTACCATTGTCTTTTATACCCACGTTAAATTTGGTTGTTTAAAACTAAAACAAATTCAAGTTTAAAAAAACGTAAAAGGATCTGTTAGAATCTAAAAAAGACATTTCAATGGAAAATAATATGTCGTAATAAAAACAACTGTTAAAAATTATTTTTTAAAGTTACGTAATTTTGTAAAAATAATCTATATAAAAGTAATTCAAAATAAAATTTTAACCGTTACAATTAACATGTAACTTAACAATTGTGATAGTATTTTTTATCAAATTTAAAATCACAATTTCAACTCAAAAAATATAATGTTATTTTTTCACTCATTATATTTTAAATGATATCTTACATGAGATTGCAAATATTTTCAAGATAAATAAATCATTATTCTAAGTTACACGCATTTAAAAAAAAATAAGTTTCTTAAAATATATTTTCAAATTCGGTATATTTATGAAATGCTCCAATATAAATTCCAACAATAGAATGTTGAAAGATTATTAACATTTGTAACATAGATAAAAATGTTAAATTTCAGAAATCAGTTTTATAATGAATTTTTATCATTGTAATTCGAAATGAAAGTAGGTCATTACTTGAAGTACAGATCATTAATGCATCGTATTCTTTCTTTGCAACTTCAGAAGCAAAATGAAAACAAAATTTTAAAATGGTAAAAGTACAATGGTTGTATTTTATTAAGAAGTATCAATAACTGAAATATCATCATTGATAAAAATTCATAAACTTTTTAATAATTTCAATAACATTTTCAAAACTACTCTGACAATTACATAAAACTGTACATTAACAGGATGGCACAAACAAATCATATTTCATTTTATTCTATTACTTTTAGTTATATTATTTTATGTTTGTTATTTATTATTTAATGTATATTAAAGTATGTTGTGTTATGGCAATTACAGAAAAAAACCAAAATAAAAAATTCAATTCCAATTAAAGTAAATTTTTAATCAAATTTCTGCTACAGTAAATTAAAAAAATCAAAAAATTAATTTCAATATTGGATATTTGTCTGATGATGAAAACACTTGAGTGCAAAAAAAATCTCTGCTATATTTTTTAATGTTATAAATTTAAAGATTTCTTAATGGAATAAAACTATTTTATTATCAGAAAATTTGTTCAAGAGAAACATTATTTTGCAACATTAACCGCGATCTTAGTTGCTTTATATTATATTTTACACTTGTATGATTGGATAAAAAAATTATTGTACTACCACTTTACAAATTTCCCATTTCAAAATCAC
Organism: Latrodectus geometricus; assembly: GCA_026290005.1. NCBI lineage: Eukaryota > Metazoa > Arthropoda > Arachnida > Araneae > Theridiidae > Latrodectus > Latrodectus geometricus. The sequence continues at coordinate 28,460 of JAPDSC010085532.1, read as the reverse complement.
TAGCGTGATTAAAATACTACGAAATTTCCTCACTATACTTTTCGTCACAGAAGACAAAAAAAAATAAACTTACAATCATAATTGATTATATGTTAAATAGAAATCTTTCATTTATTGAAAAAGGGGGGAAAATTAACTAAAGTATTTCATATTCTATGAGTGAATTTATCATTCCTAATTTTTTAATTAGGAGTCTTAATGTTAACAAATTCAAGACAAAATTTATCATGAAAAAAGCTTATATGAACCTAACACAATTATGAATTGGCTGAGACAAGGTGACACACTGACACGTATTCTGTACAATCGTACAAGAGACTTGATGAGATTGAATTTCTTACTACCTGTGATTTAAACTTAAAATTTAGAGGAACTTTTATACTTAATAAATCTATGCAGATGTTTGGATTAACTGATGATTTTGATATAATAGGCAGAAGTGCCGAATGCTTATCAGTCATTCTTCGGGAAACTCTAGACATCAAAATGAACTAAGCATTACTCAAATTATAACCAAATATATAGTTTGTTTCGAGTCACCATATAAGCATCTGTTTCTAGTAGTTATAAATTTGAAAACGTAGATATTTAAATATCTAGTTTCTGAAATTGATATGCAAAATAATATATCTGCAGAAATCCATAGTGCAATTGTTAGTGCTAATGAATGTTTTATGGCTTAATTAAATATTAATCCTAATTTCATTAAAAGAAAAACCAAACTAATATATACATAAGTTTATTTAACTTATTCCGCGGTAACATCCACAGAAAAGATAGACTTCCTTGCAGATTGCTTGAAAATCTTAAGACGCATTATTGGGAATGTAATAAATGGTATATAGTGAAATTAAATATTGAATTATATAACAGCTACAAAAATTCTAGTGTAACTTTGTTAGCATAGAAGCTTTATTTATATACATATTAAAATAACAATAAATATGTTTGCACTTTACTCCATTGCATAACATTTCCAATGATTCAGCAAGTGATTTTTTTAATTCGTATTTTGATACAGCATTAAAAAGATGGAATTTTTATTCATTATCATTGTTAGGTAGACAGGCTTGATTTATGTAATGCTGAAACCTCTTGCATTACGATATTGCGTGGTAACTCTGATTTTCTATAAGTCACTTAAGCGCAGTAGAAAAATTATTATTGGTAGAATAATTATGATTGGTTTTTAATTTCCTTAACACTTTAACTAAGGCCAATATTGATTATTAAAATATTAAGAATTTTTACATGGATTTTAACTAAATATTCAAACATCAATGTTTACTTAACGATTTACAATTCCTAAAACACTTCCTGGATTAAACATTTTATATCGTTAATTTTATTAATTTGAGTTGTGTGTGTGTATGTTTTAACACAAATCTGAGTGAAATTGTTTTGTAAACAAAAATGTGGCTCAAAATCGTAATTTTAAGTAAATACTTTGTGATGACATATCAAACTATTATCTAAGTTTTGTTAACAATATCTCTGTGAAATTTCAATTTTCAAAGAAATTCAATTTAAATACCATTTAATTTCATAGAAAACAATATAATCAATGAAAGATTAAAACTTTTTTTGCATTAATCATTATAGCTCTTGAAAAAGTTGATATAGAAAATATAACTATAAATTTCACCATTTATATTAAAAGTTTGTTTTTGGTCTTTGACATCATTAAAAATATATAAAGTTTTTATATGAAAATATTCCATACAAGACTATTAAATAAATACTCATCACATATCTGGCATAATTTGATAACCCCATATAAGATTCACAATTATTAGCAGAAAAGCTCAAAATAACGAAGAGTAACTTTATGGGTTTAAATATTTATCTGTAAAATAACTTCACACACAAGCAGTAAAATTAATCTATTTTAATTCCTTTGAAATATTTTCCAACATTATGTAAACATTAATATTTTCAGATGATTGTCATCTTTGTAACATAGTATTACATAATGCAATACCAATATAAATTTGATTTAAATCAAATTACTTTATTTACCAATGAACAGAAGTTTTATCTTTCCGTTGAAATCCTTTAAAGGACAATTTCTAACTTATTTGAGCAATTCACAAATAGCAGTAGTTTTAATTAAAATTGCTAAATAAATTACTTTAGATGCATCTAAATCTAAGTAATTTCAATAAAGCAGCAAAAATTGAAGTCTTAATAGGCTCTTCAGAATGTAAAGGACTTATTTGTTTACTCCGAAAATGCATACGTTTCTAAAACTTTAGTTTCTAATTTGAAAGAACTTTGTTTAGATTTTTAATGACTTAAATTAGTCTTTTAATCTCATTAATGTTGAGTCAAAAGGTACAAATGATTAGTAATTTAAAAGTAATTTGAAAAGCTCTATTTTAAATTTCAAAATAAAACAAAATAGTTTCTACAGAAATTTGTCAATGTTAATTAACTTAGTAACCAACAATTTCTTAATAGTATATATATTAAAATCTGTATATATATATTTCGCAATTTCATTAACGATAGTATAATTAAGTATTTCAAATGGAGAAATGAAGAAACTAACACTTTTTTGGTCTTTGAAAAGAATGTTTTAATACTAATCTATAATTTAATTTATTAACTAATGAAAAATCCATGTACACCATTTTCATTTAATATGAATATTGAAGTTATTTCTTTGCGTTCATTTGTATCTAGAATAAAAATGTGCGTTTTGTAAATAGTTATTTTAAATGTTTATATTCTTGGTTCTTGAACTACGTATATAATAGTAAACATTTATTAAAGAGAACGTGTCTTGAAATATTTTTCTCATCTCAAATTTCTCTCTTGTTCTCACATCTATGACAAAATACTTGTACATAACAAATTTATTGATCATGCTTGGAAATAATTCTCAATATTTGATTCCATCAAAGGAGATAAATTTATATAATATTGGAGGTAAACCACCAACAGAAATTCACATAGATAGGAATTTTTATAGTTGAAATGTGTTTGCAAATGATTAAAGTAGTCAAATAGGCTTGATTTATTCAAAAAACATTGTTCAGTGATGAGAAGTATACTATAAAATATATACCCAGCATGGGAAAATATAAATATATCAAATCTTTAGACAAGAAACGGAAATCATTAAGGAAGGTGGTTACCAATTCCTGACAGCTCTCAACCTTCTTCAATCGTTCTGTACGAGGGGAAACAAATAGGATAAGCTAAATAAAGTAATAATTTTTCAACGCAGAAGGTTCATGGTAATGTAAAAAATGTTATTTCATTATCCTGTTGAAGTTATTGGGTCAACACTTGATTTTAAAGCTATTCCAGATGCTGCAAGAAAATTTTAAACTTTTAATTTTGAATGTTGAATTAGAAATCAAAACTACTTAAATCTAATTGTTGTATATCAATTTCAAAATAAATTTAGTTTTACATTATAGCTTTTCAGAATGATAATTTTGAAAGAACAAATGCTTCTTTGAAATAAAATTAAATATCGTGAAATCACATTCTCATTGTTTTGATACACTTGCAAAATATTTTATTTCTATATTGTCAAGATTTAATTTCAAGGTTTTGAGAACCATTTTGCTACAGTTTTCCGTTCAAACTTTTTGATTGGATAATTATATTTGTTTGCTCTTACTTTAATGTTTTGTAGAAACTGAAGACTGGCTTGCGTAAGCAGTAATTTTCCAAGAGATAAATTAAATTTTATCTTTGTTAATTTGATCATAGTAACTGGAAAATAACGAAACACTGGAAATATAAAACCATTTGCTGATTCAATTTCCAAACTCATTTGAAACAGCAAAGTAATGTAAAATAATTTGATATCACTCAATCTTCCCATGTTTATACTAAAATATATATGCTTATTGGTCTAACGAATTTCTCTAAATATTTCATTATTTTGCTTAACTTTATGTATTCTGTAACATAAAAAAAAAAAACTTTGATTTTCTATATCATTAAATATATTCAACTATGCGTAAGAAATTCTCTTTTGGATGTTACGTAAGCAGTGAATTTAGGTTTATTGTATAAAATTTCTATATCGCATCTATTTTTTTTATACATATATACAATAATTTCCAGAGTTTTAAATGGCAAATAATACTATTTAGGATTTAGTCTAGGTAACAAATGGAAATGAAGTCAAAAAATTTAGTCCTTCAAAACCATTTTGTTATAGCAAAGTAAATACTTTCGAAGGTGAGGGAGGGGAAGCAAATTTTTGTGAATACACATTTTTTCTTTATAAAGTTGAGAAAATGTTTCCTTTTAATATTTTGAAAATATTCAACTTTTTACACTTAAAAGGCTGCAATTACATCATTAGATTAGTGATAATGTTATTCGACTAACATTCTAAAATGTATTTAAGCTTTGGTATTTTAAACATCTTACATAGAGGCTCATAAATTCATACAGAATGCCATTTGTAAGAATAAAATGTATAAGCATTAATATTTACATACAATTGATAACCACTAAGCTAATTATAAATAACTTATAAAATAAAAAGATTTAACATACAAGCATTCGTTGTAATAAAGGTAAACTTCTCTAAAATAGAAGTATACATGCACTATATTAGAATTATTTCTATAAAAAGACTAGTTTTACATATTAATCTTTAAAAACCATAGGAAAATTTTTAGTTTTTTAAATTAAAAATTTTCCATATATAAATGTATAAAGGGTTTTATAATAAACACGTATATGTATATTTCGATGATAGTCATTAAATGTTTATCTTTCAACTGATAATGATATCTTTTATGTTCCAGCATTAAAATAGGTAGAATTATCTATATCAGAATGAATAGTATTTACATGGATAATTTCATAGAATTTTAAAAAAGATTGATAATTTAACAGAATCGTAAGTCATTATATTCTTATTACATCTTTAATTTGCTCTTATTATTTCCACTGACCTTTACAGTAAGACTTCGCTTTGACAAGGAATCAAATTTTCTGAGAAAATGTGAATTCAGAACTAGTTTTAATCAATTATTGTCAAACAACCTTGAAAAAAGATGAATATGGATCATAGTCTGCCTTTGGGGGTATTATGTCCTTGGGTGGACATAAACCTTCATGACTTCACGTGTAAATGTTAATGATCACAAGAAATCCTAAGAGATGACATCCTGGATGCTTATTTGCAACCTTCTGCTTTTTAATAAGTATATAAAATAGTTAGTTTGAAACTATCTATAAAGAAGCATTTTAGAACCAAGGACTTAATCTGTAAGTATTTTTAATTTTTCCGAGTGGCAGAAAGTCAATTAGATTTGAAATACTTAGTCATAGAAAAAATGGCTGTGCACAAAAAGTTGTAGGAAAAATTTTGATTTTTTTTGATTCAGAAATTGAGTTTTCTTCATTTGCATTCAACTACTTGCTTTTCATTGAATTATGATTGTCGTAGTGCAAACGACATAAAAGGAGCCGCAGAGGAAACAGATGT
>JAPDSC010085532.1:0-22593 GCA_026290005.1 Latrodectus geometricus | reverse complement strand
TAGATATGGGAGAACCAAGAATTCGATGAGATAGAAATATAGTTCTCCGATGATAGAGTGAAATTGGTGGAGAGGTGAAGCAGACTTACCCAAATGAGAGACATGGAGCAGACGGGGTGATACTGGAGCAATGCGATGATGAAAGGAGAGCCTAAAGAAAGTGTATCAGCAACTGTACTGACCTACCAAGGGGGATGCACTATAAAGGGGGTGAGTCATTTTAATCTCTTCTTCAGGACCCACTGGCCGCACAATGTTTTGTAAATATGCTTTTATATGTTGATAAGACATTTAATCTTTAAATATAAACTGTAAATATTTAAATGTAAATAGTAGTCCAATAAAATTACATTATTATTATTATTATTTAAATTGTGTCATTCTAATTTGTTCTCATTTAATCTCCACTATTTCTAAGAACCTGGGTAACTCGGTTTTTCCTATTATCACCGAGTGTAACCACAACAAATTGGTGCCGTGACTATTTTTCAATTTTGATACCTAGGACATACATTTGGTACCGTGGCTCTTTGTCAATTTCAATACTTTGTACTGTAATTTGGTGTCATGACTGTTGTTTTTAAACTTTGTACTTAGGAAATTATTTTGACACTGTGTGTTATTTAAAATTAAATATTATAAAGCCGGTACTTTTAAAAAAAAAATAAATAAATAAAAAAAAATTTTTTTTTTGTTTGTATTGTCCTTAAATTTGGTATCATTGAAAAAAAATTTTGAAGGAAGAAATAATTGGAGTTAGAGAACTTTTGGAATAATTTTGAGATAACAATTAAGAGTTAATAATTCTGAAATTATAAATGACTAAATTTTAAGCGTAAAATATTGAATGCTTGGATAACTGTAATTTAAAAGTATTTTAAAAGATAGAATATATGGGTACAATATTCAACAAATATTATGAATATATATATGTATGAGACTGTTGAAGAAGTATAATAAATATGTATATATATAATGATACAAATTATAAATAATATTGATAAAAGTGTTGGTTATACAATTGTTTGTTAAATATCTGTGAGTAACAATTCAAGTAAATATTTATTATTGTAGTAGTATATGCATATGTATAGTATACTTTAAAAAAAAAAAAAAAGTTACAATATTTAGATATTCAATATTATTGTAATTATTTGAATGATTAATATGCCTAGATATAGAGTTCAGAATTTAGATCCTAATCTCGATGATAATAGTACACATTCGCTAGCTAATATGGCAATGATTCAATTAATATCAAATTTTGAAGGTGATAAAGAATCGTGCGAATTTTGGTTTAACCAATTCGAAAGTGTAGCTTCATTGGCAAACTGGGGTGATTTTGAAAAAATTACAATTTTAAAATCCAAATTGATAGGCGCAGCGAAGAGATTTTTGATTGAAGATATTCAATTACAAAGAGAAACCTCTTTTGAAAATATAAAAGAAAAATTTTTAGAGCATTTTAGTGAAAAGCAATCGTTAATTGAATCAAATTTACAGTTATCAACTACGCAAATGTTTGAGCAGGAATCAGTAAAGACGTTTGCTGAACGTATCAGGCGAGCAGGTAGTCGCTTTATCGGTGTTGCCCAGATTATCAACAGAGAAAGTAAAGATATGTTTGATAAATTACTCCTATCGAGATTTATTGAGGGTCTTCTCCCAGAATTACAAAAAGAAGTCATTTTGAAAAATCCCCAAACATTTGAAGAGGCTGTGAAACTTGCCAGTGATGTGCAACATGCAGCATCCCTTTATGTTAAGTTAAGAGTAAATTCAGTAAATTCGATAATTAAAGAAAAAACTGAAACCGCAAATAATATAAGGCGTGGAAATGTTAATGTTGATAGGGAGAGACAATGTTTGTTTTGTGGAAAGGCAGGGCATTTTGCCGCAAATTGCTTTCATTTAAAGAAATTAAATGAAAATTTTTCAAAAATGAATTTCTCCAAAAAACAAGCGGAAAAACGTTATAGAAATAATAACGAAAATTTTAATTGGGGTAGTAGATTTACAAGTCCGAATCAGCGAAGGAGTGACCAATTTGGGGGGAACGACAGAGCTTTAAACTCGCAAGCCCAAGGCGAAAATCCTCAGCCATTGGGCTACAGACGGCGAAATTAGGGGTGGAGCGAAAATTCGAAAAGGAGAAAACTGCTCCCAAAATAAGTAAACAAATAAATAGGAAGGGATACAGTAGCGTAGAGGCGCTTTCTATGAACAATACACAAATCGGTGTAATAGATGAGGAACAAAATAAATATAAGAAAAGCGATGTAATAAATTTAAATAGCGAGGCTCTTGATTTAACAACTAAACATAAGAATGAAATTATAAAAACTACAGGAATTTTGAATAATTCTATAAAATGTAATAAAAGGGACTTACCGATTGTAAGGGGAATTGTAGTGGACGAGTCGTTGAATGTGGGGGATGGATTTGAAGTGGAGGATCTGTCGGCGAGAATTCTATTGGATACTGGAGCCTCAGTGTCTCTGCTGTCCCAGCTGAAATACAATAAAATAAGACAGTATAAAGAAGTTAAGAGCATTCCTAAGCAAATAAATATCGTCACAATTACCGGGGAAAGAATTAATTACAATGATTGTGTAGAAATGTCTCTTAAAATAGGAGGTAAAGTTATAAAAGATAACTTTTTCGTAACTAACCAAAAATTTCCTTCGGATTATGATATTATTTTGAGTTACAAAGCTATAAAAAGCGCTAATATATGCGTAAGCGGAAACAAAAATTATATAACTATTGATAAGGAAATAATTAGGTTGGAGGAAAATAAATTTGAATATAATGAAAATTGTAATATTTTAAAATGTATTAACAAAAATAAAGTAATATTACAACCAAAAGAGAAAAAGATAATAACACTTAAAGTGCAATCTGAAATATCAGATACAGATGCATTATTTATATCGAGAGAAGTTAAATTACCGATTAGAGTAATGAATACTTTGGTAAGATTAAAAGGAAATGAGATAAATGTTGTCGTAGAAAATTTGAGTGATGCTAAAGTAGCATTAAATAAAAGAATGGCTTTAGGACATGTGAACAAAGAAATAGATGTTATTGAAGTGTTAGATCAAGATATTCAGGGTAGATGTAATTTGATAAAAGCCAGTTCGGAAACATTAAACTTAAGGAAAGAAGAATTTAATATCAAAAATTTTAATCTTGACAATGTAAATGAAGAATGTAGGGAAAAACTTGTTACTTTACTGGTTGAATATTTTGATATTTTCTCAGTAAATTTACAAACATTAGGTGAGACTGATGCGATAAATATAAAAATTTCAGTATCCGATAATACTCCGCAACATTCTAAGCCATACCCAGTCCCATTTGCCTTGCAACCTGAATTAAAGAAACAACTTCAGGAATTACAAGAGGTCGGGATTATTGAAGAGACAGACAGCCTGTGGGCCGCACCAATTTTAATGGTCAAAAAGAAGAGTGGAGGTTATAGATTGGCATTAGATTTGAGGAAGTTGAATTCAGTTGTTGAATTACTACCCATTCCACTTCCAAAGATTTCTGATTTAGTAGATAAAATTTCAGGATACAAATACTACACTACATTAGATATGTCGAATGCGCTTTGGCAGTTAAGAGTTCCACCAGAAGAAAGGAAATATTTAGCATTTACATCTATTTTCGGAAATTACCAATATTCACGCCTAGTTTTCGGCTTGAAAAACAGTGGAGCTTATTTCACTAAGTTGATGAATGAGAAGGTGTTAAAAGATTTAGATAATGAGGGAGTTTTTGCATATTTAGATGATATAATTGTGGTAGGAAATAATTTTGAAGAAATGCTAAAGAGAATCGAGTTAGTTTTCAAAAGACTTCGATTATTTAATCTAACTCTTTCTCCTACGAAATGTAAATTTTACAAATCTTCTATCAATTATTTAGGCTATAAAATATCGGCAGAGGGTATACAACCGATAGAGGAAAATATACAGAAAATTAATGATTTTCCAGTTCCTAGGACAATACGTCAATTAAGAAAATTTTTAGGTATATGTAACTATTACAGATCTTTTATTAGAAATTGTGCAGAAATTTTACAACCTTTAGAGGAACTGTTACAGAGAGGAAAAAAGTTTAAATTTTCAAAATCTTGTGAAACTTCTTTTACAAAAATAAAAGAAATATTTTTATCTAGCCCTTTTATGATTCAGCCAAGGAAAAACAAAATTTTCTTTTTGAACACGGACGCGTCAAAGACCGCTATTAGTGCTATCTTATGCCAAGAAATAGAGGGAATATTAAGGCCTGTGCGTTATTTTTCACGTCGATTAAGTAAAGCGGAAATGAAGTATGAGAGCTCAAAAATGGAACTTTTAGCAATTATAGAGGGAATAAAACAATTTAAAGATTATTTGTATGGACGCAAATTTATCATTTTGTCTGACCATAAGCCTCTGAAATATTTCTTTAAACTAGAGAACCCCGCTCCTATCATTGCACGTTGGCTACTGTTCTTATCAGAATATGAATATGAATTCAGGCACATTCCAGGAGAAAGGAATTTATTGGCAGATTATTATTCGAGGGTAACAAATGAAGAAGTAAACAAAAATAGCAATATTAAAAAAATCACAGGAGTAAAGGATTCCCGTGAAACAAATTCAGAGATGAAATATAGTGAATCATCACGAAAGAAGGGGGGATGTCAGGCAGCGGTTGGTCAAGCGGAACCCTTTTCGAGACAGGCGCCGGACATCACCGCACCAGCCAATCAACACCGAACAGAGAGCGTGTCGAGGGAGAAATTTGTGTCGAACATAAGGAATGAGCAAGTGATGGATTTGAAACAATTAAGTTTAGCAAATATTAGAGAAAAAGCGAAAGATGATGTAGAGATAAGTCGAATTACTGAAGGTTTAAATAGAGGTAAACTGCCATTTAAACAGGAAATAAGTCGGTTTTATATAGACAAATCAACAGGTATACTTATGCATTTAGGGAAAATAAAAGGTAAAAAGGAATTACAACCCCAAATTATATTACCGAAAAGTTTACAGAAGTACGCCATTCAGACTTCACATATGACTCATTTAGGAGCTGACAAAACTTATCAGGGCGTAATTAGTAAGTATTGGTGGCGAGGAATGTACGCACATATCCGAAATTATGTGAATTCGTGTGAAACATGTGGAAAAGTTAAGCCAAACAGACAAAAGAAAAGAGAATTCGGGAATGTACCTATTCCAAATGAACCAGGCGAAATTTTAAGTGTAGATATTTGTGGACGTTTTGCGACAGGACACTATGTAATTAGTTGTATAGATAATTTTTCTCGGAGAATCGAACTATTCCCAGTAACGAATATAAAAACGGAAACAATAGTTCGAAAATTATTAAAATATATGTCTGCTTATGGTAAGGTCAAGTTTATACTTTCAGATAGAGGTGGCCAATTTACGGCAGAAATGCATAGAGAATTAAATCGACAGTTAAAGATTAGAAATTTATTTACTACTCCATATCATCCCGCTGCAAACGGTAAGGTGGAGCGAATTCATGGATCTCTTAAGAATACGTTACAGTCATTAGGCAATGAAATAGATTTTGAATTAGCGGTGAATTTACACGCTGCATTTTATAATAATTGTATACATCCAGCTACTGGATTTACTCCGAATCAGCTATTTTTCGGGAGAGATCTCAAGTTGCTAACGGATAATTGGGAAATAAACCCCCAGGCACAAAAATTTCTGAGTTATAATACATTTTATGAAAAAACTGTTCAAACATTTAATACATTTCAGAAAGAGGCTAAGGAAAATCTAATTAAAGCACAAACAACACAAAATTTAATACAAAAAAAGAAAGCGTGTTCTTCTAAGGTGAAAATAGGGGACACGGTATTTTTAGATGAATCGACACGTTTCCGTCGTCGTTTTACAGGACCTTTTCAGGTCATAAAGATTAATTCACCAAATGTGGTGACTATTGAATCAAGGTTTTCCCCAAGTATTTATACTAGAAAAGTAAATACAGGTCGACTGAAAATAATGAGCGAACGACGCTCACATTTATGCTAAGCATGAGTAAATACTTTTGCCCTACCGGAGGACAAAAGCGTCGGGAAAGGGTCAGTCCCTCTTAGCGGGAAGAAGGAACAATGGCGTCGGGGTGAATACATGTCATGATGGAGAGGTCATAAACATAGGACACAATGAACAAAATTTATATAAGCCCTAAATTTACAATGGCAAAAGGATGTTAGAGAATTTAAGAAAAGGAAAAGGATAATTTTTTTTACTTTACCTCTGTTACACAGGCGAAGCGGCGATTCGGACGGGGTGTTTACAACGGCAAAAAAGGAAATGGCTAATTTTTCCCCTTTCCTTCCTTCAAAAGTACTGGTCAACAAACCGGTTGTCCCACGCCAAACTGGACTCCTGGGTCCTGCGAGTGTAAGGGGGGGGGATTCCCCTAAGAACTCTCTTTTTCTCCCATCGTTGTTACGGGGAACAGGCGTTTTTTTTTTTTTTTTGCGCTTTTTAATTATTTATTGATAGTTCTCGATTTATTAAAGCAAATATTACTACGGCGTTTAAGAAACATTGTTAACAAAATGAGAAAGTGAGAACTGTGGTGAAAAGCAGTTAAATAAAGCAGGAAAATTTTAAAATATTGATAATTGTATAATATTTTTAAAATAAAAAAAAAAAAGGACCAAATTAAAAATATCTCACTATTTAATAAAATATACATATGGATATACGTTGTTCACTTATAATTTTTTTTTTCACTTGTATTTGTATTTATTTTTTTTAATTTTACTTATTTTTGCTTTCTGTTAAATATATTTGGCCAGTGGAAATGAGAGAGATGACTCACTCGTAACTATGATTATATATAGATTTATATTTCTTGCATAGACGGTACTTAATTGATCTACAGTATTCTTATGGACTTATAAGAGAAATGTGAACTATTTGAGTATATAACATGAAAAAAATGAATATGTGCATTGTGATTCATGAACATTTACCGATTGTGCTGATATTTAACATGGACTGTAAATATCTTATATGTAAATTTTTTATAATGAAATGTTTTTACTGTTTTATAGAATATGGAATGCTGATATGAATGCTTAAATCCAATGAACTGTATCTACTAAGATGATACTGTATAAATTGTAAGATTATTCATGTGAAATTTGATAAGTTGGTAAAATATTGTGAGACATGACGGTTGAAGGATTGGCTCTCAAATTCTATATGCCTGATAGTCTCATGATAACTTTTGATAAATTTTCTATTATTTACTCTTCATATATATATTTTGCTTAAATTGTTAAAAAAAAAAAAAAACAAGTTTTTTTTTTCTGTAAGTGGGGGAGGATTATGTCGTAGTGCAAACGACATAAAAGGAGCCGCAGAGGAAACAGATGTTACTGTAAATACATTCTGTAACAATTCCTCTCGGCAGTAGTTTTGTAAAATATAAAAGAAAGGAAACATAAAAATTGTAATATAAAGAGACAAGGGTAATAAAGAAATAAAACTATATATTTCAAAGTGGCACCCGAAAACTGCACTTAAGTTTATTGCAGTTTTCCATCCCAGGGTCCTTTTCCCCTTGGGATGTATGGGTGGTCCATATGAAATTAAAATATTCTCCTTTTTGTTTGTGTGTGGCCAATCAAGGGTTTTGGAAGGGAGATTTCTGACCATTCCCTGGAAGCCTAACACCGATGAGATACAAGAAAATATCCAATAGAAGAAAATGGGAGGAGAGATGAGTGCAATAAAAGTTAAGGAGTTGAAGATTGCGGAATCCAGACTTCAGAATCCAGACTTCAGATTCAGATTGGTATTCAGATTCAGATTCAGTATTCAGATTCAGACTCTGATTCAGATTTCAGAATTCACAGATGATGATATGACTTGAAAGAACTACAACAACAACAATAAAATAAAGGAGTTGAACCGAGGAAGACACTAAGCCTCCGACGAGGGATATGGATTGAGACCTATGTGACCCCGACTAGATATGGGAGAACCAAGAATTCGATGAGATAGAAATATAGTTCTCCGATGATAGAGTGAAATTGGTGGAGAGGTGAAGCAGACTTACCCAAATGAGAGACATGGAGCAGACGGGGTGATACTGGAGCAATGCGATGATGAAAGGAGAGCCTAAAGAAAGTGTATCAGCAACTGTACTGACCTACCAAGGGGGATGCACTATAAAGGGGGTGAGTCATTTTAATCTCTTCTTCAGGACCCACTGGCCGCACAATGTTTTGTAAATATGCTTTTATATGTTGATAAGACATTTAATCTTTAAATATAAACTGTAAATATTTAAATGTAAATAGTAGTCCAATAAAATTACATTATTATTATTATTATTTAAATTGTGTCATTCTAATTTGTTCTCATTTAATCTCCACTATTTCTAAGAACCTGGGTAACTCGGTGTTATTCATATTAATGCCGAGTTTAACCACAACAATGATAAAATTTTTGAATTAGCTTAGAAACTACCATTATCACTTTTTGTGAGTAAAGAAAACTTGATTTAGTTGTAAAACCTTAAGTGTTACATACTTCTCATTTGAAAAATATATTTTGAAAAGTCTACCCAGAAAAACCTATGATACTTAAAAAAATTAAAAACGTTAAATATTAATTTTAATATCAAAATTAACCTTAGAAAATTTAAAATACAGCTTAAGCTCTGAAAGTTTGCACGAGCATTTTACGCTAAATCCAAGTATTTTCAGAATCAAACACTGTTAAAATTTGGCAATTTCCGCAAGTGTTTCTTAAATTTTCATTAAAAAATCTATCACAGTAGTTCACAAAATTTAGCTCATAGTTCACAATATAAAATTCTATTTTAAAATACAAATTTATAAAATTATGTTACACAATTTTCAATTTTAAAATTATATTTATTCTTTAACTCTGAAAGATTTTTATCAATATCTAAGAACTCTAAAAATAAATTAATATTTTGAACATAACACACATGTGATGTTAACTTGTGATCTAATTTATTAGAGCTTGTATATTAAATTTCGTAAGACACTATGAGAGACAAGAACAATTTTTAACACCTTTGTAATAAATACTCATGAATAAATTTTAGAAATGTATATATTTTATTAATTTCTTTATAATGATATTTGTATATATTTTATTAAGTCATTATACATAATGGTTGCTTTATTCTAGTATATAATTTTTTGTAAATTAGGACAGTAAGACAGAATCAATATAATGAATGCCTAAATTGTTTAATTTGTTAATTGTTATAATCAAGCATTTACAAAACATACAATGAAACATGAATTTTTTTATTGATCCGAGATGACTGAATATTTAACTCTCACTGAAAAATAATCTACTTTAAGACTATCTTAGAAACTAATGTTATACCAAACAGTTTTATTCTCTCACTCTCAACTCTATTATTTACTTAGTTATCAAAATTTCATTTTTAAAAATTAGTACCATCGTGGTGTATTTATTAGGCAATAAATAAAACTATTGATCAAGAGTTGAATAATAATAGCATGTTAGTTGTGAAGTAATTACAATAAATGCTTAATCAAATACTAATTTAATAAAAGCAATCAAAACCAATATAGTACATTATATTGTGCATACAGTATTTGAAAATTTTTTTCAACTAATTCAAACGCATGAGAAAATATTTTAAGTATCTAATATTTTCCATAGAATTCAATGTAGAATGTATATTCCAAACTATATTTTCAACCGATTTGAGCCTAGAATGGCAAATATAAATGTTTTTTTTTATATAAAAATTTATTAGAAATTTTTCCTCTTCAAAACCAATAGTCAAAGGTTTTGTGGCTATAAAAACCATGTATTGGCATAATCCTATTCAAAAACATTTTTTACATAGCATACAATATTACATTTAATTTCTTATATCACCGTTTAAAAAAAAATTGAGCCTCTATGCCCATCTCAGAAAAAAAAAGTCTTAAATTTAATTACAACAAAAATAGTCGTAGAAATGTTTGGTCAAAGAGTTTTACGCATTTTATCTTTGAATACAAGAAATTCATTGTAAAAACACCTAAAATATAAAGAACTATTACACTAAAAAAAAAGTACCTTTTTCTGTTTACTAGAATAAGTTTGTTTTGCTACATACAAAAACTATGAGAATCAAGGATGGCTTAAAAAGTTATGTTTTGTAAAGATATTGAATTAGAAAAAATTTCAAACTTCAGAAAAATTTAATAAGCAATAAAATACCAGTAAATTATATATAATATTAATATACTATTAAAATCTTATATAATAACACTTAAATAAAATGAGTTCCTTTTATGAATTTATAAAATCTGTACTTTTTTGTAAAGAGTTTTTAAATATTTTTAAGCATTTTACAAGATTGCCTTTCCTTTCATTTGATAATTATATAAATTATTATATTGCTTTTGTTGAACTTAATTCATTTCTGTTTAATTAAAGAAGAGTTCTTATTAAAAATAACTATTTTTTGTAGAGAAAGTTTTATCATTATTGATTCAGAAATTAAAAGTTATTTTAAAATATGAATAAACAAATCTCAACAAACGAAGATCATACAACACAAACTGCAAAATATATTTTTGCAGAATAAAAATATGCCAGACTTCAGAATTTGAGTTGTTTTTTGAATTCTAAAAGATACTTCAATGCAAAGTAACTTATTTGAATCCATTTTTAATAAAGAATTAAATTAAATTTCTTTGTCTTTTTCGATTTATGTTGATAAAAGATTCTCAGTATAAAATCAAGCTGATTTTCATATTAAAATTTTGTATGCAGAAAGAAATGTATTATAATTTATGAATCCGTGTAATATCTCCGTTACTTAGAAATGGACAACATCCTTTTCAGTTTGAAAAGTTAAAGTTCAGTACTGAATCTTCGGAAGTAATTTTTAATATTGAAAGTTATTTTAACAGTAATAATGTTATTTATACCACCATTTATATTTAAAGATAATTTAAGAAAAAAATTAGCAGATTTGATGAAAAGTAACCTGCAAATCTATAAAATTTCTATTATTCGAATCAATAGTTCATATATTCAGTTCTTACCTTAAACATACACTTTGTGGTATGAATTACTTTTGCACTAAGGATTTAGATTAGATTCTTCTCATTATAAAAAAGTGTCCGAAGCTTAAAAGAAATGATAAATACTGTATTTGTATAAAATATTTTTTTTTATTTAAAAACTGTCTCCTAGCTTTCTTAAGGCATAAATGTCTCCACCATGGTTGTATATAGAAAAAAGTACCTAATCGTAGATAATAAATGAACTATATCCTATAAAACAAATTTTCTTCAATTTTTTTAACTCTAATATTTTAAAAACTGCTTAATTTTTTACTTTACAATCCAATTTTAAGTCTACGTATTTTTCAAAGTCTTTTCCTTCCTACTTTAATTTCTCCAGTTTTAGAAGCTTATGATAAGAAAACAAATAAATTCAAGTTTATTAATCTAGAAAAGAGTTTTGATGGAATATATAGATTGGCATACAAATTTTGAATTTCACAGCACTTGTATATACATACACTTAACATTATTCAAGAATTGTTTTTACCACAAAATGTTATAGCAAAGCGTTAACAGAAAAATCCAAGTTGAGGGAGAATGTACGACAGCCTGGATAGTTTCTGGCTTAAAGTATTCCCCTCTAGTAAGGTTCATGAATGTTTAAATTTATTAGCACAAGTTGCCGATTGATAATCAGGCGAACGAACTTCATGTCCACTTTTCGCAAATTGAGTAGTGGTGTGATAATTCCAAACCAAACCTTTTTTCGTCGCGTTTAAGTTTAAAACCCTTAAGATTCCTAGTCAACGATTTTCTTGAAAATTGTGTTGTTTTTCAAAATTGATTTATGGTGAGGAGAGACTATCTTATTGAAGATTCTTTGGACATTCTCAGTGAAAACAGACTTACGGTTATCAATTGGTAAAGGAGATTATTTTTCTAAACGTGAAAACTTTCCCAGTCCATTTTATGAAGGAATCAGGACCGGAAAATTAATACCAGATTTCGGCTACCACTGTCAGTTTACCCAATCATGCGAGTAGACGCCCGCAAGTCTTTACGCAAGAAAATATCTTGATGCCCATGCAGTGAAAAATGGAGTAGGACGTAGAGTAACCATTAAATCACGAACTCTTTGATGAAAATCTGGGACGTTCCGTTATTCATTACAATAGCTGGAAGATTGAAAAAATATCAGCAAGTAATTCGAGTTATGCCGTAGACAGTCTCTGTCATTGAAAAGGACAGGTCTTTTTAACAGCAGCTCTCAAAGCAAGAATTAGGGTTAGCACTTTGCCATGTATTTCAGTGGCATATCTGATGATTTATATGCCTGTGAAAGAATGACCATGGAATAGGTCTGGATAAGCTGTTGTGATAATTGAGCTTACCATTCATTTTAGGTAAAGAAAATAATGCCCTTCAAATTGCGCTCCTTTATCAGTCCCTGAAACTCGATAGTGTGATATCCAGCAGTGCACGAAGGCAGATGCAACGGCTCCAGCATGGTGTCAATAGGCGCGTGTAGAATGGTCAATTGCCGTAAGGTAATACCCAAAACCTCAAGATCCTTAAAACCTTGGAAGTCTCCTAACTAAATCAATGTATATAGGCACAAACCTATCAAAATTTAGAGATTTTTCTGAAGAGTAATTCGAAGAGATTACTTTTCGAAAGCGTGATGGACAAATTAGAGGTAAAAATTGAACGTCACTAAAAGTCTGCTCAATTCTATACAGTTTTAAGTCTAGGGAAATCAATTATTGAAGACACTTTAGTAGGAGATGGAGCAATTGCATTGGAGTATACCTTAGAATGTCAATTATGAGTTTTTGCAATCATAAATTATTCCGTATATAATGCAATATTCATAAAATCATTTAAAAACTATTAGAGTTAAATGCTCAAAGCTTTAAGAAATTAAACCATCGTCAAACAACACAAAATAGTTTAATCCTTTTGGAACCACGTACATGAAATTTGGTCCTGCATTGCAGATATCGAACATCATATTTGTAAATTCAAATGAACTGAATAAGATTATGACGAAAATTTTTGTTTAAAGTCACATTTAGTAACGGGAATCTAAGTTCAAACAAAATCTAATTTCATAAGCATTTGTGACATTTAGGCTGTAAGCAAAGTCATGAATATGTGGAAGAGGATATAGGTCTAAAATTGTAATGGTATTTAATCTCCTATAATCACCACAATTTTGCCATGTACTTTTTGACTACGCATCATATGAGACTATTGTCCATTGGCAAATTGAAAGTCTGCACAATCAGATTTAATATATAATCAGATTTTTAAGCAGTTACAAGCTTGACTAGGGGAGTGTCAAGCTTTTGCAAACATGGGCTTGTAGTTTCTATTTGGTGCTTGATACGAAACTGCTGGAGAAATTGCAATTAGTACATATTCTTGGGTACTGCGATAAGAGTTTGATAACTGAAATTCTCTGAAATATTTGTTAAACCTAAAGAAAAATCTGGAAATGTCCCACATTTTAAACTAAGGCAAGTTAAAGAATCTATTAATTTTTTTTTTAATTTAACTAACTTGAGCGTAAAAGTGTTCTCTCAAAATTGTTTTGTAGATGTCAAGAGATTTCCATTGAAATTGCCAAACTCTAAAGAAGACGTCATCTGGAAAAAAGAAAACACTGATTTGCCGCAAAAATATCAATATTGTGCTGTAAGGACAACTGAAACAGCACTTTTGTAAACTAGATATTGACTGTTGGTAAAACTGTCGTATATAAACAAGTTTTAAGATTTATATCTAGAGTTACTTGTACAAATCCTTCCGAATTTTAAACATAACTACAAGGCTAACCACATTTTACAGTGTGATAACGCCAAATATACAGTGACCAGCACTGAGATTTATAGTAAACGGTTTTTCAATGTTTAAAGACTCGATAGAAGATTCTTAAAATTATCCTTGTTTGGAAGTCGAATTCGGCATAAACGTTGGATTGATTCTGAAAGTTTACTAATGTCATGTTCTAATTTTTCAACATGGGAGTTTTCCAATTGTTACAGTTACCACGTTTATTGAGGGGGGGGAGTTACTGTAAGAATTGAATCACTAAGATTTTGTAGGATTTTTCAGCCAAAAAGAGATAAATTTGATTTTCTCAGTTGAAACGATAAGAATTTGTGGAAATCGTCACTGGCAAACACTGCAAGAAATGTGATCTTACGATTTCTACGGTAATGGAATTACCAGCGAGATCCTGCGTAGAACGTAATAAATGTGGAGGTCTTATCTCCAAGTCTTAATTCTTTTAGAAAAATTTTTAAATGAGCAGTAACGGAATCAACGCAATTAGAAATTATTCGGTTTTTATTAATAGCATGCGGTTGCTAAATAAGAGATTAAGCTTTAAATTTCTCCATCCAGTGTTGACACAACACAGTAATATTTAGTTTCATCGGTACTCATTCTAGACACTACAAATTGAGATGTTAACCAAATACAACCATACTTAGCAACATAATAGCCTCTGCTTAATAGCAGGTGTTATAAATGTGACGTGAGATACCTAAGTAGCCAATAGAAAAATGGGCTTCCAAATTGCCTTTATATGAGCGGGTCAGAGTGCAAATAAAGGAAAATGTATGCACAAATTATAAGTCACTAATGCAGACAAAATAGGAAAGTTCATAATTAAATTCAGAGAATACATTCATTGTGTAATATAACAAAATATGAAAAATTCATGTAAATATTTGAGGAAACTAAAGCTTACTTCTTCCAGTCATTATGTTCAAATTTATTATAATAGCAGATACACTTACGAAATACTAATTGATACTATATTGATACTATACTTTGAACTTCAAAATGCACATCACATCCTGATCACCACTTTTAGCCTGCCCGAATTGTGAAGCTTGATATAAAAATATTAATGAAACCAAAGTAAATCAAATTTATTAGTATTTAGGAAAGAGTACGTTCGACGAAGCACCAATGGAATACAGACGTCGGATTTCACAGCATATATATACAGTTACCATTAATTAATAATTCAACAATTCTTGTTGCCTCAAAATGTTATAACATAAAATGAAAATTGAATATAATGTCTAAGTTAAAGGAGAATATACACCAACCTGGCTGCTTGCTGGCTCAGCAATTATACAAGTACAAACGTTGGTTACATAATTTTATTCATTTGTGATTCTTCAATATTATTTAAATGATTACAAATATCAGAAAAAGTATATTATAAAGAAATAACAAATTTTAAGTAAAGAAAGTAGTACTATACGAAAATATTAATTTTAGTAAAACTTTGACATCACTATAACTATTACATTAACTTAATAAATTACATTTTTCTCAAATTTGTGAAACAAATTACCTAAAAATTATATTAAAAAGTAAAAATGTTTACAATTAAAAAACAACACCCAAAACGTTTAACATGAATTAATTCTTTAGAATATAGAAATCACATGTTAATAAATTTCAATTGAATTTAACATTAAAAAAAATTAAATTAGAGTTTTAAAAATATATTTTTTTTCAGAAATAATTTTTATATTTGAGATATATTATGGAAGTCAGAACATAACTTGCGAAGTAAAAATGATTAATTTAGGATACGACAATCACATGATTAAATTTCTATTTCATAGAAAAGGCTTTTTTCCCCAACGAAAAAAGCCCATATTAAATTTTTGATTGGAATTTACAGTCCCATTTTCAGTTATTTACGGCTCCTAAAATCTTACTCTTTAAAAACAGTTAACCAAAAATACACCAAAAACAAAATTTCGCAGTAAATACGGAAGTAATAAAATGGATGTTAAAAAAGTATTTTGTGGGACAAAAAAGAAATTTTCTAATGGGACTTACTAGAAGGTCTTCAATCCATTTTATTACGGTGCTTTAAAAACGTACCATAGCAGTGCCAGCTAGATTTAAAAGGAAACTGCAACTCTTATATCCACAGAAGCACTACAAAATGAGATATCATTAAACATACAGATAAGTTAGTTTTGAAAAGAAATGGTCGTATAATTTTCAATATGCATTTTTTTATATGGCCGTCACCATTCCTAAATGTTTTGTAGCAGTTTTTATCGGTTCATTCCTCTAAGAATTTAGAAAAAAGAAAATATCATTAAAAATGTTAAAAGTTAGGAAATAAAACAGTGAATTTCTGGAAGATTTGAGTTGATTGAATTAAACTTTTCTAACAAGTATTTGTTTGTTACTTAGTAAACTTATTCTAAACAGTAGTAAATAAAATTTTAAAAATCTTTATTTTTGCATAACAAGCATTTTAAAAAGTAGAAAATGTTTATTCTATTCCCTTTTTAAGTATTAATATTACCTTATCACTAGATATTGAAACTGTTAATGCATTTTTGAGAATATTATGTAATATTCAAAATTAAAGTACCAAAAAAAGTACCAAAGAACAGTCAGAAATCTTCAAAATACTGAAGTAAAAAAATACAGTATGTTAAAAACAAAAGTCTAATAATTTAAAACAATTTCAATATTCCTTTTATAAATTGAGAAAAACTGCTCTAAGCAATGAACTCAGGGAATGAATGAGAAAATTTTATATATTTAATGAATAAAAATGTTTCATTAGTGTGAATAAAGAAATTGCTTTAACTTAATGAATAAAGTTTCATTTATTAAGAGTAAAGGAGTTTCATTAGTGTTTTAAGATAGAATTGTTAAAAAGACATCCTATAACATATTGAACTATTTTCGTGCCTGTATGGATATCATGAATCTTAATCAATTATATTGATGTTTGAGTAATATAAAATGCCTTGTGATATCACAAAACATATATTGCACAAAAACATTCTCGGGTTCATTTTCTCTGAGTTATGAAAAGTAAAATGAGAGAGAGAGAGAGAAAAAAATAAATTGTAGAATGAGTTTTGTTAAATTTTGAATAATTATCTTATAAAATTACTAAAAAAACAATTTCTGTCGTTCTTTTTTTCGGTTATAAACATAATACACATTTTGAGATATTTAAATAACTATGAAAATGTGAAAATAAATTTGAGAATAGATGATAATGTCTTTTCAAATACAGATTACAAAATTAATACTTGTATTACGTTAATTTGTTAATGCTTAGTTATAAATTTGATCATATGGAAAGTTATTAATTGAGAAAAATCAACAAAATGTAAAAATGTAAATTTGCAAAAATGTGTAAATTCTTTAAGTAAAACATTAAAAAATTCTAAAAATATATATCTTTACGAAATAAGAAGCTTTAGATATCACAGCATATTGACAAAAATGAGAAAATACTGAAATAAACTGGATTAAGTACATAATTAGCTAAACAACACAGTTTATTCTATTTTAATTACTTTAATCTTTATGGTACTGTTCATCAATCTACCAAGTCCTGAGCTATCTTATCCTCTCTTTTTACCAGACAATAAAAATCTATCTTCCGTTTTGTATTATGCTGCATGAATAATATATATATATATATATATATATATACATATATATATATATATATATATATACTTTATACACCCAGTTCCTTATGTTTATGTAAGGAAATTACATCCATTGTTAGCATTCTGAGAAAAGCTGTGAAAGACAAGAATTGTAATTCGCGGAAAAGGTGTTTCTTTCCTAATAACCATCGTAATGTGTAATTAAACCAAAAGACCATCAAATAAATGAATGTCGTACATTTTCATTACTATTGTTGTCCCTCTGATGAAGATGCTTTGTTTTGATACTATGGCTCCAAAGTCTATTACCAAAGCAAACAACTTTCTAAGTAAAGGCGTATTGTTCTTAGTTATATCAGTGGTACTGTAAAATATTAACACTTTCATCTTACAAAGGTAAAAAATAAAATTTAATACTTAAGTAGATGGATTTAACAATAACACAAAAATATTATTTGGTAAAAAGGCAAACATTTTTCTAAAAACTTCAAAAGAAATTATCACTAAGATAAGTTTTTTTCTTCATTAATTTAATATTTTAAGTATATTTTAATCCCAAATAGAGCAAATTTGAATTTTCTTTCTACTCCCATCACAAGATATTTTGAAATCAAATGTTGTTAGCATTGATATATGTCAGTAAAAGTGATTTCTTTTACTCAAATGGAACAAATTTAAAAGAAATTTTAAATGTAATCTGAAAAGAAATTATAAATTTAAAATAATGTATAGAGAGGAGGTATGTGTGTGTGCGTGTGTAGATACAGACATGTTTAATGTAGAAACAAAGCATAAATTCAATTATCATTTCAGACCAATAGTATAATCTATATAATAATATATGGATTTTTAATAAGGAATGTAAATAAACAGAACATGGTAAAAACTAAGAAACTGGTAAAAATGAAGAAATTCATGAAAAATTAGCAAGCCTTTTTTCCTCATTTTACAACTACCGCTTCGCTAATGCACAATAAAGACGCTTCCGGCTAATATATTTTAAAAGGAAATTTATATTGCATTGTAATAAGCTACCATTTTAACTAAATACTAATTATGATATAAATATTATAAAAAAATTATGACATAAATATTATAAATAAATACTGATAGTAAAATAATCATAAATTTAGAATATAAAATTAAATTGATTATATGATTTTATTAAATTAAATTGTGTTATTAAATTGTTTATATATTTTAAGTTATATTGAAACATTGAGATAAATTCTAAAATGTATTTAATTGGAGAATTTTCTGAAAATTGCTTTTATAAGCCCTTAATTTGAATTATGAATTTGACTCATAGAACTATGAAGATTCAATAATCTGTGTTACATATTAAATGCACTTTATTCGATAAGTAAAAGAAATTTTAACCTACTACTCAATAAATTCAAATATTAAGAGTAACAAATTTTGTGAATAAAAGTTTCAATATTTTATTATGTATACCAGCTTTGATTTTGTTTTTAATTTCAATAATTAATTATAAATATTAAATTTTATTATTCATATTTCATAAGAGAGCTGGTACCCTAAATAATAGTTTATTAAATATGTTCAAAAACTTTTGAATATTTTTCCTTACTATTTATAGAATTCGAAGATAGATTGATTTGGATATTTACAAATAAAATATCAGCAAAAATACTTAATGGAGTAAGTTATTGTTTTAAATAAATAAAATGGTTTCCTTATGATTAAAAATTTCTTAAGTATTTTCACTAGCATTGATATGAGTTGTAGGATACTATTCTTTAAAGTTTAAGATAATATGTAATTAAATAATGCATGTACTCATACTAATAATCCTCGTATCTATTAATAATTTGGGAATTTAAATAATATCTACCCAGATATTTTTCTTCAAAATGAATGAATAACAGCATTTGAATAATGATTTTAATATCAATGTAAAATTCAAACTAGGAAAGTAATAAATAATATTAACAATAATCGATTGAATTTCAAATTCCTAGTCATTAACCCTTAGTAATTTTTACAGATATTCAAATAATCTTCATCGCATCAATAAATTACAAATTTTTGTTTCACATAGCTCTCACGATACAATTATTTAAAAAGATAATAAATTTGAAACTATATTTTCTCAAACGCTTAAAAATTGTATGACTTTTTAAAAGTCCAGTTATTTTAATTTCAATTAAACATGATTGAAAAATAAAAATTTGTTTCTTATTTTTTTCTATATTGTTTTATTTTTAACTAAACAGGTAATGCGAATGAGTGCTACCTACTAAGGCACGAATAAATGACTTTTGATTTTGCTTGTTAATTAATATTTATTTTCAAAAAATATGTTTTAAATTGTTTTTTTTAAATTTAAATTTTTGTATCAAATTGTGAATTAAAGACCATGTGACATTTGTTAACATTTTCATTTAATTCCCAATTTGATACAAAAATTTAAATTTTATTTTCAGTACAATTTTAAATTTGCCACTTATGGATGTCTGATTATTTTTAGATTTCTATTTTCGGTATTTTAGAAATGCTTATGATATGACCTTAAAGTTAAGATCTATCACAAAAACTTATTCTTATGAATTTTTGATTTTTATAATATTGAATTTAATATTATTTCCGTATTTATTATTTCTTTTTCTTACATTTCATTAATAGCATTACATTTGTGAGGTCTTAACACAGAATGCTAAATGTTAATATGATTTTCATTCAGTGTTTACGAAATAAAAATATTTTTATACAAGGATATATGCTCCCTATACATTTATTTATCTGTACACACATATCAATACAGTTCGTGTTTGTATATGATATTTCAGAAGAAGGAAAAATTAAACATTTTTCATTTTGGATTTCTTTAAAAAATCCTGTGCTAAAAATTACTGTCACGTGTTGCATAATTTTGTTGAATATAATTATATTCAACTGAATCATTTCCATTTTGATCTAAACTTATTAACAAAAAATCTATTTATGTATGACTTCCTATTTAAATTCTATTTACTTGAATAAAAAAATATGATAAAAAATCATTTTTCTTGAGATCACAACATTTTAAATTAGGGTCACCTTTTTGAAAATCACAATATAATACTATTCTCTCTTCAATTACTTTTGGTATTTATAATATAACATGAAACACTCTTCATCCAACATTTTGATCAATTTATATTAATTATATAATCGTAACTCAGCGTCCATTTTACCCGCGAGTCCTAATTAGACCAGAATTTACGGCTTAAAAATGATTTTGGAAAAACTACAAACATCCAATCCAAAGGTGGAATTCGAACCCTCAAATTGACTAACCAAAGGCAAGTGCTCCAACCATTTGACTGCTCTGTTCAGCTTACAATTTCACAGATACTTTAACCACTTTTAATATAGTTCAAAACATTTAAAATGCATTAATTACAAACATCAATAACCAATTATCTATCTTTAGCTTATTTATCCCATAAATTACAGCATGTAATAAATAATTTGAAAAATTCTGTGTATGAGTTTCAAATAATGATATTTTCAAATGCTCTTTTTGTTAAATTTGCTCATTAATAATCCTCAAATAATGAAGATAAGTTTCTATTCTTTAAATATTTATTATCAGATAAAACTAAAAATGTTGAATTTGTTTCTTTATAATAATTTAATTTGCAATTCTTTATTCAAAAAGTTTCTGAAATATTTCACAAAGACAAATATGTAATTGATTTTCATTTTCTATATTTAAGTAAATAAAATCGTCAGCCATTCAAAATTTAATAATTTTATATTTCTTTTTTTTTTTTTTTTTGCTAGTTTAAAGAAATCAATTTGAGAATTTGCATGAAAGCACTATAAAATTTTAAGCATATCCTTGGTTTAACTTTAAGTGAAAATCCTGACTTCGCAATTTATTTAATTAATAACTTATCACCAATACATTATTTGTTAACTTTATCCATCAATCGTTTTCTGTCAATCTGAATCTTTTAATTTTTCTAAAATATTTATAACCAGATAAGACTACAAAATGATATTAATATTCGATTGTATTGTAATATGCATGTAATTCATTTTTAAAGTGTCCATAAAATATTTTCCAAAAACTGGTTCTACACTTTTTACATTCAAACATACATAGTCATTCACCATTCAAAATTCATAAAGTTGAAGTTTCTTTTTACGGTTTGTTTGAAAAAATTGGTTAAAAATTTCTATACAGGCATTTAAAAAAATCAAGGCATACTATCTTTAAAATAAAATTCATAACTTGAGATATTGTAGTGTCACCCACAGAAGCTTGGAGTTATTCCACTATCTGGGAAACTGGTATTTGAAATTCCATTAGCTACAATTTCTGGAAAGAAGTCCCTATCTCTCGAGCTGGTAAGAAGAGCAAGAATGGAAAAGAAGGGTTTGGCAATCAACTAAATGTTAACAAGTAAAAAAATCTCCCACGCAATGAATGAAGTGTGTTTTTGTAGATTTGTAAATGTGTTCTTATTATGAAAAGAGATGTTTTAATGGAATTAAACTTGTATTGTGCATAAGTATCAGGACTTGTTTCTAGAATTGACTGTCCCTTTATAACAGAACTTACTCCACAGCACGCGGCGTGATAAGTTTCTTTCTCTATTAATTCATACCCAGTGTATTTCTTTCTCTCTCAATGTGCATCAAAGAACCAACACTAAAGTTCAAGCAATTATTAAATAAACATTACATTCCTTCTGAGAGTGAATATTTCTCATATCTAATGAGATAAAAATGATGATCAGGATACGTACTTGGGCTATTGCGGACAAAACGCAATGACCTAACCACTATATGATCACGGTCATCAAGTACATTCGCATGGACTCTATCCACCCATTCCTAATCTTTTTTCTTTAAAATACAATAGGAGGATGGTTTAAATTCCAATCGTCTGAAAATGATATAGCTAATATCATTTCTCTCAATTAATTTAAAATACTCTTTCTTACCGAAGAAAGATAGCATGAGGGACATTGTATTCATACCATAGGACACTATAAGAGCTTTTTCGAAATAATGCAAAATTGTTTAAGTGTCCCT